>CM065385.1:40470000-40697500 GCA_033060915.1 Euryodendron excelsum | reverse complement strand
GTATAATTTTTAAAAATTAGCAGTGTGTAAGTATAAACAAACTAAATGGTGAAATGATATGGAATAAATGTATAGTTTAATTTTTAGGAATTGTTTGGTATGAGATATAATTTACTGATTATTTAGATAGATGATTGAAATGGTTATGATGAAGTTTTTTAGGTTCATTAATGTCAAACATTAGTTGGTTAAAAAACAAAAGTCAAAAATAAGATTTGAGAAATTAATTGGCTAAAGATTTGGAAATTGAACAAAAAATTTTAAAAATAAGATTTTTATTACAATTTATATATCACAAGTATGAAATGCAGAAATAAAATTCTTTAACATGAGCAGAGTTGACTTTATTTTTTTTGCCTTAAATATGAGTTAATTTACATTTAGACTTTAAATTGAGGTTAGCGAGTGTGAGACGGAGCGGGTGTGAAGGCGGGAGTTAAATTTGAAATAGGATGCTAGAAACCAAAAATAACTTTCCAAAACAAATGACCACAAAATTGAATTCCAGGCAAAGATATAAGCAAATTGGAACTTTCCAAAAAGGGAAAATCACTAATTTGCAAGCGTGAACGAGTGAAATTTCTCTTTTGGGCTGTTTCTGATCAAACTACCAAATGAAAAATTTTCCCTAACCATATTTTTTGGCCAAACGTTCTACATCAACATGGCTTCTTGAAAATCAATAAAGATCACCCTCCCAGTGTATACTTCTTGCCTGTGAATGCTTCGAACTTCTTCTCTTCTTTCTTTGAAGTTTCATCTTTAAGATCATGTTTTGAGACCTTTGCTGGCTTCTTTGTATTCTCGACTTCATTGGAACCCCATACAAGCTTTCCCGTGGGCTTTCGCGAGCCAACTTTCGCTTTAGTGTCCTCGCTTATCCTCTCTTTTGAAGGTTGACCATTCAGGTGTCTTGCAGTGCCCGAGAATGGCCTAAACTTGGGTTCTTCCTCGGTTTGCTCTGCATGGTTTGAAGCAATTGATTGCGCTGACTTTTCAGGCTCTTTGTAATCTAAAGGAGGCGCAAAATCAGCCTCACAGTCAGTCTCGACGATGCTTATTGCAGAGGATGGCCTGGTTTCTAACGTGAATCTTAATTTTGATTTTGACTTTTAAATGCTATAACCTTTATTAATTAAAAATCAAGTTTTTTAAAATTGGGGCACGACAATAGTATCACCAATACTCAAGCAAGAGAAGTTCCGAAGCTTTGCTTCCAACACAGCTCTAGGGTTGGAAAGCTCAATGAAATCCTTGGCATGGGGTTACAGCTTTATGTAATTACCCTTCTGAAGACTCGCGCTTGTAACTTGAACGAGATCGCCTTCGTGGAGTCCCATGTTTTCAATCATCCACTGAGGGAGAAAGACGGTGCCCTCCTCGGCAGTGAACTCCAGAACCCCACAGTGCGAAACTCGTTGGCTTTTAACATTTTGGATTTCGAACATCATTGGAAAATTGATCATTAGAACGGCGAGATGGTCGAGGGCTGACGGAGGCATTATAATCTTGTCTCCGTCCTCGAGGTTTGGCCTATCGGTGTGTAAAAAAGAATAGTAGAAGTAACATTATTGAAATCAAAGGCTGCTTTCGTCGCAGTCGTAGTTCATCTGATCCATGGCACAAGCTAGCTAGCTAGCTAGTTGAAAAGAACAGCAGTTTTGTTGAAGATGATCCTCAACAGAAACCCTAAAATCTCCAAAAATAGCAATGAGTTATGCCGAAGCAACTTGAAAGAACCCTGCGTGTATATATAGGAAACTCTTTCGTTAAGACTTGGAATTCCGTTCGTCGACTGTTTCGGAAAGTTGAGTTTGTTCTGGAAAAGGCTTTTAATTTTGGTCAATTTGATGCAAGTCAAATGGACAATATGGTTGGAACCCGGTCCAACCTGATAACGGCCCACTCTATCTTGTGGTTGCCTGGGCTCGGCTACATTTCAACAATGCTTTGTGGCCCAATAACAAATTTGATTGGGTTCTGATGCTCACCGGCCCATCCTAAGCATGCTTTATACTTCTCTCCTCTTTTTTTTTTTTTTTTTTTTATTCTTTTTTTTCCCATTAAACTAAATTTATCAAGTAAATTTGGCATTCAGAAAAGTTATTTGGCTTAGAACCTATAAAACAGAAATTAAAAAACCTATAATGCAACAAATTCTTTACAGTTCCCTTCTTTTGGATTGGCCATTTTCTATATGGTTTTTTTTTTTTTTTAAATTTTTCTTGTTCATACACCTTCATTTTCTAATGGTTAAAGTCGAGGAGGTGTAACTGTTCCTTTGGTCTACATCGCACATTGGGATGTTGGTGAGTGTGTGCACGTTATATAAACTTCCATTTTACTTTTCATTTAGTGGGTTGTTAAGTAGTTTGGCTTTGTATAACAAAAATAATTTTCTCATACGTTTGCCACCTCATATCAGATTGGGTGGTCGATAGGCTTGCATTGCGGCTTAGGCTTTTACCCATGCCGTTTAGAGCTTGCATACTACATCGGGAGTTGTGTGAGCGCCTGTGCTTATATAAGCCTCCACTTAACTTTACCCAAAAATTGCACTAACATTTTTAATTTGCCTAAAATTGTGTATGTATAGTATTATTCAAATTTTAATTATCAAGCGATATCGATACCCTTAAACTAAATCAAGTTCAGGTTCAGTCTAGGCACATACGATCTACTAGATGTAGCTACACGGGCGTTGTGCATGATTATAACTCGTATCTATATGTGAACGTTAACATGCGTAAAATTGGGCTTCGGCCCTTTTTCACAAAATCACGTTTCTGCACCGACTAGTTTCTACTAAAAAAAATCATTGATTTCACATTCTTACCCCTATCTAATTCTCGAGTTAACTGATGGCTGAGGGTTATTGTGGGAATATAAAAATTCGACCGGCTTCAACTTTTAAGGGGTATGGCTTGGTAGACTTAAAAGGCTTGCCTCTCGTGTGAAGAAAAAAAATCTAGTGGTCAGGTAGTACTGAGCATTCGGTAGTAATTTTTATAAATTATGACACGTGGTGGGTAAATAAATCGGTAACCTTGAATTAGTGAAGTAGTGGAGAGACTTTTAAGAAAAAATATCATTTAACAAAATCTGATAGGTTATTTTTTTAAAAATCTCTTAACTACTTCTCAAATTTTGATTATGGATGTATTCATTCACCACGTGTCATCATTTGATAGAGATCACTACCGAGTACTTTGTACTACTTGACCACTGAATTATTTTCCCTCGTGTGATGGGTAACCAAAAAGATGATTGCTAAAACTACCTGTTAGGAATTGTGATATTTCCCACGACTCAGCTATAATACATATGCATAATACCAAAAAATCTGATCTGATTAGTAGAGACTAATTTATGTGATTAGAATCATATCTTCAAGATCTCTTGATTTGACTCCGAATAACAGCATGTATGAATTTCAAAATCCTTATGCTTTGATTTCGAACAACAAGTAACAACAACAAGTACGAATCAATTGCTCAAACTCAACCTTAAGATTTTTGATGTATTCGTCGTACGTGCCTTACTCTAGAGAGAGTGCGTTCATAGCTGTTAGGGTTTCTTTTTCTAGCAAAAACATATATATTTCAATTATGAGCAAGTGTAACCCCAACTGCTCTTAGAGTGCATATATATAGAGATTACAGCAGGGACCATAAAATTAGTATGACTAGGGCTTCCTTCGCAAATAAGGATTCCTAATGCAGGCAGGATTAATCTCTAATTACGTAAATTATGATTTATACCACTAATGAAGTATAATTGCAATCCTTGTCATACTAGGAATTATATTTCGAGCTCTATATCATTAAATATTTATTTATCTCCCCATATTAAGATCACAGATACCCTTCTATTAAATTAAATTATTGAAAATTAAATTTAATAGATTTATTTAATTTCTTGAGACCTTCCACTTAACTTGTTTGATATGTCAGATTTATAATCTACCTGCAGGGTTGATATAATCAAAACTTATAAATTTCCTCAAGAGGGTATCATCAATCCCTATACCAAGACGTGTATTTCATTAATAATTAATATTCACTATACACGTAATGTTATTATCCAATTCACTGAGTTTATTAACCCACAAAAAATCTCACTTTTCTGTGAATCAAAATAATAAACATTAAATGCACGTGTCTACTTATTATATTATGATTAAGATTATAAACATTCATAATAATAATGAGGTATTAATTATTTTATATAATCAGTATAAAAATAATTACCTCAATGCGATTTTGTTCAATACGCACAAAATGTATTAGTGCAGGGAGTTAGAATTATACCATTCCCAATAGTCAAGATAGATCTATTAATACATTGTGCTACAGCCCTACTGATAGTGTGTTTAATTCCATCTAAGACTGTGAACAATAAGCCTCTATTTCATAAGAACCAATGATTTAATCTTTCGTGTATAAGCCATATTTTACGCACCAAATCATCTACTATATAAAATAAGAAACACATATGCACAATCATTAAGTAAATAATGCAAGACAAATATTGCTCAAATAGATTATTATTAAAATAGAATAACTAATTTGTTAATAAATACTAAAGTCATTACACATAGCATATCTTTTATTATAAATCCCTAACAATCTCTCACTTAGACTCAAAGCCATGCAATAATACATTTAAGTCTTATCCCCTTTAAATGACCATCAAAAGTCTTGGCTGGTAAGCTCTTTGTAAAAAGGTTTGCTAGGTTGTTTGCTGATGCAATCTTGGTAACCACCACATCACCTCTGTGCACTATGTCTCGTATCAGTTGGTACTTATGCTCTATATGTTTTGCCCTCTTGTGGGTCCTACGTTCCTTCAAGTTAGCAATTGCCCTGCTATTATTACAATAAAGTGTAATATGTGATTATATTGAAAGTATTCCTCCTAGATCCAACAGAAAATTTCTGAGCCAAACGGCCTCCTTAGTTGCCTCAGAGGTGTAAACACTCTATTTTTGCCCACTCGGCAATCTTCGACCCAACCGGATTCACATTCAAACCAACACAGACACATTCAAGTCCAAGTTGGCTTTCTAGACTCAATTCAGTCAATCAATCACTTCGTGGGCCTGCCAAGCCCAATAGAGGCACATTGACCAAAATACCCTTAGAGTATTACTCGGTCCAATTCTAGTTAGCACGCCTTTCTAAAGATGGTAAGTCTCTATTTTAACCTTAATTCCAATTTCAATTCCAGTCCAAGTCAATCAAATTCAATTTGGCACGCCTTTTGAGAAAGTTAATCTCCTAAACGGTAAGCTTATTCAGTTTGGCACGTTTATCTAGAAAACTCCTCGGAATAATAAGTCTCTTCAAACTTGTCGATCGGGACGGAACCCAAGTGTAACACTCTAAAGTTTCTTGACTGCATTACCTCCTTATTAAACAGGTTAGAGTTTCTTATTTTTATTTCGGATAAATCAGAAGGACAGGCACCATCTGTAAGCACTTAATTTTTGCCTGCTCGGTAGTCTCCAGTTCGTCCAGACTTGTATTCAAGTTGATATGGACATGTTCTGAGTTAACTCAATTTTTCAAGTTTAATGTAGTCAATCCATTGCTTCGTGGGCCCACAGGGCCCAGATAGAGGCAAAATGACTGAAATGCCCTTGGGGGCATTGTTCGGTCTAATTCCAGTAGGTGCATCTTCTTGAAGACGGTAAGTCCATTTTTTCAAGTCCAATTCCAATTCCAATCCCTCTCTCGAGAAAGTTGATTCCTCGAGGCGGTATGTCTATCCTGTCCGGCACGTTTTCGAGTGAACTCTTTGGAACGGTAAGTCCTTTCAAACCTATTGACCTGGACGAGACCCCAAGTCCCCTAGATAGTAGAACGGTCCACTTTTGGCGCCTGCTAGCTCGCTAATGTAGAAATGTCAGTTTCGGCACTCCTTTTGAGAAAGTTGATTCCTCAGGCGCTAAGTCCATTTAACAGCTTCCCGAGATCAGACAGTCTCGGGAATGATCGCGAACCGTCAAAGCAGCGAAAATACTCGTAAACATCACAACCGTCAGAGTAACGGAAGTTCTCACAAACAAGTCGATATAGGGCATTGCCAATAAACCCCTGTATCATGGGACTGCCGTTAGAGTGGCGGAAACAATGAAAACCCAGGTCAACACTAGTGCCTGCTAGCCCACTCTGGTGAAAAATGACCAAACTGCCTTTAAGGCCATTTCTGGCATGTTTCTCGAGATAGTACCTAAGTTCTCAGAACGGTAAGTCCACCCTTCCAAGATCGTCCCAAAGATGATCCGACATGATTAGGTGTTCTCCAGTCAGTTTTAGGCCAATTCCAATACTTTTCGGTCAAGATGACCATTTTGCCCCTAGGCATCTGGACGCCCCGGGAACTATACCGGCTCTGGGTATCAAACTGGTAACCTCCCGAGAATGCTTTTTATAGTATTCCCAACCTTTCATTATCTCTCCAGATAATTTCGAGTCAATTCTGGCAAACCCGGTGTAAAATGATCGTTTTGCCGCTGGTGGGCTGGTCGCTTTTTCCGACCACACCGGCTCTGGGTATCCAACCGGTAACCTCTTGGGACATTCTAAATAATGCTTCCAAACCTCGAGTCTTTTTCCGGGACATTTCGAGTCCATCTTCGTAGTTTTTCGATCCAATTGATTGTTTTGTCCCTAATGGCCCGGTCGACCCTTCCAACACATCTTGTCATCATTTTTCAAGTCTATTACCTCTGGGACACTGTTCTAAGGGTTCCTGTCCTTTTCCGGCCTTCCAAGTCATTCTCGGCCCCTTCAAATCATTCCCGGACCTTCCGGAGTCACTCCTAGTGAAGTCAGGCTAAAAATTGCATGGTAGTCACTAGTACAGGCACCCAAATCTTCTGAAAATACGTTGTTTGCCGACTTAAAAACTTTCCTAAGTGGCTGGCGCCACTAGAAGGATTTATGGCCTGGCACCTGCAGTGGCGCCAGGTCATTCTTCTCTCTATAAATACAAAACCTTTTCTAGTGTGGAAGAGGTCTGCAAACTTAGTCTGAAAACTCTATTATTCGATATACAGAGCTCGTAGCCTCCCTAAACCCTAGTTTTCTTTAGGTTTTCCAAACCCTAGCCTCCTATACACTCATACACTAACCTCCAAAGCTTCCATTGAAGACTTGAAGTGCTGCAACCTGAAGCTCTCGAAGATCAAGACAAGATCCCGAAGATCAAGACGAAGATTGAAGCGAAGACCGAAGCAAAGCAAGAAAAGCAAAGCGCGCAAAGCAAAGTAAATAAAGAAGATACAAGGTAGGCTTTCTATTTAAGTTTACGCATCTCTCCCCTCTCTCCGAACCTACTTAGGTTTTCTTCTATTTTAATCTCCCATCTTCTTTTCCCCCCCTCCCCCCCCTCCTTCTTACATGCTTGAAACAAAGGACTTCCCGGTCTATATGTAGGATTATGCTATTGGAGGTCACCGTGTCGGGGGCTTTCTTTTAGTGTAACCAGAGATCACGTGGGTTCAACCCCCTTAATTTTGTGGTGAAACCTTTAACTTTGTATGTTCACGACCTCAACTTGCATTGTGCATATCATGATCTTGCATTCCTCCAAACTTCGTTTTCCAACTTGTTTTCAAAGCTTGCATCAAAACTGTTTTCAAAACTTGCATTAAATCTTCTTTTCCAAAACTTGTTTCAAAAATCACAATCCTAAGATAATTCTAGCCTTTCCATGGTTAGGGTTGTTTTAAGAAAGTGTTACTTTTAATGTGGCCAATGTGGTCCATATTTTCAAATCTTGTTGTTTTCAAAACCACTATCCTAAAGTGGTTCTAACCTTTTCATGGTTAGAATCGCTTTACGAAAGTGAGATATTTTTATGAATATTCCTAAAACTTTCTTTTCAAAAATCTCTCTTTCTAAAAGATCTATTTTCTAATACACTTTCTAAAAATTCTCTTCAACTTCCTTTTCAAAATTCCTTTTTAAAGTTGTTTTCTAAAACTTCCCTTCACGAAACTCACTTTCCTAAAAACTTCTTTCCAAAACGCTATTTTCGAAATCCACTTTCTAAAAACGCTCCCTAGGTCTTCTTCCTAGAAAAATTCTTTCCAAAAATCCTTTTTCAAAAACTCTATTTTCAAAATCCGCTTTCCAAAAACTCCTTTTTAAGATTTCCTTCCAAAACCTTTCTTTCCAAAAACTCTATCAAAGTTTTACTTTTCAAAATCCTTTTTGAAAAACTTTCTTTTCAAAATTCACTTTCTAAAAACTCCTCTCTAGGATTTCCTTCAAAAAATCTCCCTTTCTAAAAACTCACTTTCCAAAAATTTCTTGTTTTAGAATCGAAGTTAAACCCTAGAGCCAACGATTAGGAAACCCTAATTTTCTTTCTCAAAACATGATTTCCACTCTTGCCTCAAAACCTAGGTTTCCAAAATCTCCTTCTTTACATCTAAATCCTAAATTTTCAAAACCTCTTTTCTACGTCAAAACTATAGTCTTCAAAATCTAGGGTTTCTAAAACTTTTTTTTCCAATTCCATGCCAAATTCAACCTTCTCTTTAGGAAACCAACTCCAATCTTCCATTTAGGAAACTAGATCTTATCCTCCGTTTTTGGAAACAAAATCAAAACACTTGTTTTAGAAACAAAATCCAATCCCTTGTTTTAGGAAATAGGAATCTCATTCCTTCCAACTTCAAATCTTTCCTAATTCCACTCCTTTCTAATTTCATACTTTCCTAAACGTTGAGTTTCCAAAACTTAAACTTTCAAATCTTCCCTTAAACTTTAACTTTTCAAACCTTTCTTAAAGTTAAACCTTTCCTAATCTCAAGCATTTCTAAAACTCAAATTTCAAATCTTTCCAAATTTTAAACTTTCTAAATTTCAAAACTTTCTAAATTCTAAAACTTTTCAACTTTCAAATCTTTCCTATTTCAAAACTTTTCTATTTCAAAATATTTCCAAATCAATACTTTCCTAAAACGAAACTTTCCTAAAACAAAACTTTTCTAAAACGACACTTTCCTATTTTGAAACTTCTCTAATTCGAAACTTTCCTAAATCTTCTCTTTCCTAAGTCTAGGTTTCTTAAATCTCAATATTTCCAAAACAAGTCTCAATCTTTCTTCCAAGTTCTATCTTTCCAAATCAAAGTCTAATCTTTTTGAATTCCAAATTCCAATTTCCAATCTTTTATTCTAAGTTCAAACCAAACTCCTTTTTCAAACTAAAATTTCTTTCTTCCAATCAAAATCTTCTATTTTCTATCAGATTCTTGTCCAAACTACGACTGACCTGATTCCTCCAAAGGGATACGTAGGTAACCCTCATGGGTGAGGTCACAACCTTTTTCAAGCTTTTATTTCCACAACCTTTTTCAAATCTCCAATTCTATAACTGTTTTCCAATTTCCAATTCTATGTTCTATTTTTAACTTTCAATTCTAAAAATCTATTTTCAATCCTCAATTTCAATTTCTAAACTTTCTTTCTAATTTCAAACTTCAATTCTTCTTTTCCAAATCTATTTTCAAATCAAATCTTTCTATTGCACTTGCATATCATGCATCATGTTAAATTTCTTTTCTGAAGTGGATAGGATTAGACATTTGTTAGTTGAAGATTCTCATAGGTGAATCTAGGGTGAATAGACATGTAGCTATCGTAAGGGCAGGGTAGGGTGATAGCTTAGTGCGTCTTCCCTATACGTAACCAACCTCCGAACCTAGGATCACTATTTTAGAAAGACCAAAAATGGAGTTATTTTTCTAAAAAGGGCTTAAATATTTTCCAAAGATTGCCAAATAACCTGTTTTCCTACAAACCCTTTCTTGAGGATATTTTCCAAAATTGTTTTTCGAAAACCCTAAGTGTAGTCTTCTAATCAAATTGGTTTCTAAAAACCCTTTATTCAAATCAATTTTCAATTCAAACCTAGTCGCACTCATTCTTCTAGGAGGATGAGTTCTAATGAGAGAGTACATTATTTTTTCTGCTTGTGTGTGTATTCCTCGAGTACGAAAAATCTGGGCGCGAGACCATTGTAAAATTTCCCACTATAATACAATTGTCCTCACTTATTTAATCCTTCTTTGGACAGCAGAAATGAGCGTCGAATCACTAGACACACTGGTCTAAAATCCTTCCCTATGAACCAACCCAAACTCACACCGGTCCAAAAATCTGACTAAACCGGCCCACTTTAGACAAGCACCGGTTTAACCAATCATACACACGAACTTAGTCGGTTCACTCGCTTATTAAACATATATCACTATAATATTTAAACCTTAGGTAAAACCAACCTAAAACCCTGGTAACCATAATTCTTAAACCAGCCCAAGCCTTAGCAAATAGAAACAAATCGGTTCAAGGCTCTACCGGTTCAATTACAATCCAAGACTCCATTACACCTTTGTGATGATTGCACCCATGCAAGCTGGATGGCATCAATCATATATAAATTTCATAGATATGTGATCAAAAATATGTTTCAAATATATTTGAACTAGATAGATCATTCGAGATAGTAACCGACCTCAAAGCATTATCACATCAGAATTGTGCTGCTACACCTTGCACCCCATGCATTGCCTTGGCATGACACCTGGCTTTAGGAATTCTTCTACCTCACTAGAACACTCCAGCCTCTGTAAGTAAGCCGAGCATCCTAGGGTGTTAGCCGAAAACCTTTAAAAACAAATCGAAACTGAAACCGAAAGAGGGAAGAAAAGAAATTTAAAGAGGAGCTTCTCAAACTATACTCTAAGGTAAGAACCCACCTCCCTCTACCTCCCACAACCAAAACCCAGCGAAAAAGAATGGAAATCATGGCTGAAAAACAAAGAAACCGAAGAGAGAGAGAGAAACTAGTTTCAGTGGTTTTGAGACTGGCAAGTGAAAAGGGAGTTGGGGGGCTGTTGTAGTGGCCATGGAGCTTCTCAAGGACACCGATGGGTGTCCTATAGAGGCCCATAACCTCTGTACATGCCCTGCCCAACTCCTAAAATGAATTTTCTTTGAAAATGGTTCGTCAGACCATAACTCTGGCCACTGGCCACCAAATCCGACGAGGCTAATTAGGTCCTCTTCGTCTCGACATTCCAAACAACTTTTATGAAGGACACTTTTCCAGAAAAACACAAAAAGAGGCCCAAAAGCTCAGTTTCAGATTTGGAACCCTAGGGTTCCGCCATGCTGTAGAGCTTTTCCAGCCAAAAACGGCCACCTCCAGCCACCGTAGGTTGAGCACTGACCATGAGTGTGTAGCCCAGGTCCATAACATTCTCTGGGTCACACATGCATGGCTAGGAGGGCCACGGATCGATGGGAATCGGCGAGGAAAGACTCCAGCCGCGCGAGAAAGAAGATGAAGGCACTGCCTTCCTTCCCCCACGTGTGGGTGGTGGCGTGTGTGGGCGTGTCCCACACTCCCTCGGCCTGAAATTTTTATGGGGTGATTATGACACCCAAAGAGGCCTTCACCTATTTTTCTGGATTTTTCAGAGATTTTTATGATTTTCTGTTGAATTATACCTGTGTTTTGGCAAAGAAAATCATACAAATTACAATATTAAAGGAAAAAATCTGAAAATTTTCCAAGATACCTCAAATAATATGAGGAACCCGAAAATGGGAGAGTATGGGTCACTGGACCTCCCGGTAAAAATTCCAGATAATTCCCTTTGGTTCCGACCCCGGGCAATTTCCTTCTTGACGAGAGACGAGGAGGATTCCAAAGGATCCGTTCTACCGAACCCCCTCCCCCCTACTAACAACTCTAACCTTGCTATTTGACACTTTCATCTATTTACAAGAATCTTGGATAATTATGACATACAAACTCGTATTTTCTTTCTTCACAGACAGTATGTGAAACGAGTATCTATTCTTACCACCTTTATTAAGAGGGTAGGAACGTATGCATTCTTTAAAATACATGCTTATTTTCTTCTTATCAGATAACTTGCCAATTACTGTGTTAACTTTACGTCTTCCTACTATTTTTGTTGTTGATTATATTGCTATATTCACTATATGCGTGCATCATTGAGGAGGAATAAGGGTGAAAAAACCGAAAACAAAGACCCAAAATTAATATCTTGGGCGAACTTGACTGGACTTGATCTGGGGCGATCATGGGTTAGCTTCACTGGGCTTGATATGAGCTAGATAATCATGGGTGGGCCCTCACTTTCTTGATGAGGGGAATGGTTAAGGGTAGGTCCATTGGGCTTGATGATGCCCCGGGCAGGACATACCTGCAAGGATCTCGATAGTAGTGAAAAAGAAAAGAATTACGAGGGTCATATGTGTGCCATGCTATCTTTTACTGCATTACATTTAAACCTGTGCTTTATAGAATTTATGAGATTCCTACTGGGCTTCGTATCTCACTCCTATCTTATGAGACAAATTTCAAGAAATGAGACTTCAACTGGATTCCAAGAAAATGATTATGAGAAATGAACCACCCAGTTTAGTTGGAATTTCCTTAATATTTAGTTTGGATTGTACATAAAATAAAGTTATGGATCTTAACTAGAAACATAATCTTCTCTGGATGTAATAATCATTTTGGAAGAATGTGAATGCTGTATCTTTACCTTATAAACACCATTGTCCCGATCTAGAAGCTAAAATGGGTCATGACACCAAGTCCTTGAGATAGTAGAGCGGTTTACTTCTGGCGTCTGTTAGCTCGCTAATGTAGAATGTTCGTTATCTAGCACATCGATTGGGAAAGTACCTAAGACCTCGAGGCGATAAGACCATCCAGTAGCTTCTTGAGATCAGACAATCTCTGGAATGAACGCACACCGTCAGAGTGACGGAAACACTCACAAACATCACAACCGTCAGAGTGGCGAAAACACTTACAAACAGGTCGACATTGGGAATTACAAACAAAACCCTTATATCATGAGACCGAATATGCCTCTTTGCTGTCACACGTTTATCGAAGGACATGATACCTTTGGAAACCAACTCGTCACACACAGTCAGAGTGACAAAAACACTCAAAACCCAGGTTAACACCAGTGCTTGTTGGCTTACTCTGGTGAAAAATGGCCAAACTACCCTTTGGGCCATTTTGGCACGCTTCTCGAGAAAGTACCTAAATCTCCAGAGTAGTAAGTCCACCCTTTCAAGATTGTCCTGAAGACAATCCGATATATTTAAGTGCCTTCTAGTCGGTTCTGGATCGATTCTAAGACCATTCGGTCAAAATGACCATTTTACCCCTAGGGATCCGATCGCTTCCAAGAATCACACTGGCTCTAGGTATCAAACCGGTTACCTTCCGATGATGCTTCTAATAGTATTCCTAACCTTCCAATGTCTTTCCGAAATTATTCCGAGTCTAGTCCAGCAAACTAGGTTCAAAATGACCGTTTTGCCCCTAGTGGGTTGATCACCTTTTCCAATCACACCAACTCTGGGTATTAAACCAAAAATCCCTTGGAACACTCTTGATAGTATTTCCAACCTTCAAGCCTTCTCACGGGTCACTCCGGGTCCATTCAGGTGTTTCTCTGGTCTAATTGACCGTTTTGCCCTTGGTAGGACGGTCACCTTTTCCAACTACTCCGGCATTGGTTTTCAAGCCATTTGCCTTCGGGATACTCTCATAGAGGTGCTCGTCCATCCTTGGCCTTCTGGATCATTCTCAGACTTTTTGGAGTTACTTTTAGTGGAGTTAAACTAAAAATTACGTGGTAGTCATTAGGGTAGGCACCCAAATCTTTTGCTTTGCGTCCCAAGGGTCAAAAGATACGTTTCTTGCCACTTTAAAACTTTCTTAGGTGGCCGGTGCTACTAGTGGTGGTGTCAAGCTAATAAATGGCCTGTGAGAAGACTTGAGGTGGCGCTAAGCCACTGCAGCAGGGGGCAGTTCCTGTTTTAATTGCTTATAAATATAGACCTTCTTCTTGCATCCTAAGACAAATTAGACATGGAATCTCTCTAACTTAGAATCAGTGTCTTAAGACACCGATTGAGGTAGAGAACATGAAGATAGTTCTCTATGCATCAGTAGTGGGAAGCCTCATGTATGCTATACTTTGCACTAGACCTGACATTTGTTAACTTTTTAACTTTTTTACTTATAAACTAAAAAAAAAGTTAGAAAAAAAAGCTGTACCAAAACGGGCTCTCAACTTCTGTAATTTCTCATAATCACTAATTAGTAATTGCATAACACAAATCCAACTACCTTTACCATGAATTCAATGTTGATATTTAGAAAAAAATAAAAACACATAGATGTTAACAAAAAGAGATATTTTTACGTACATTTTAAACATTTTGTGTGGCAATTTAGAAGAAAACGTAGAAAAGATTTTTTAAAAAGAAAAATAAAAAACAAATTCTTAATTCTTCTAACACGTGGCAAATAATAATTTTAAGTGAAGTAGGAATGAATAATTTGCCATTTTCAACCTGATCACCGTACATTGTTATTTTTTTTCTTTGTTGTGGAAGAACTTCATAATTAATGATGATTGACACGTAATTTTATTCAATAATGAGCCATGCTCCCTGAGTATGGATTGTCATTTTTGTGGCCAAAATGGGATAGCTGTGACCACCCACCAAACAATAGGGCTGCTACTATAAATGACAATTTGAAGTAGTTGAGACTCACTCCAGAAACCAGATTATTACCTTTTCATGAATTAATATCACTTTCGATATGTATAGCAGTGCCCGTTGTAGGTAGGGTCGGGAGCTGGGGAGAGAACTACATCAGGAGTATAGATATGTACGTATATATGTATGGCTATCGCCTGACTGACGCCCGGCCTTTCGCGCAGGTTGGATGCGCAGAATCGAGTATAGAGTATGGCGACTTAACCATGCTCATAAAAACCTTGCTGTCAACATTCTCAACTGGACCATCGGATCTCTTCCTTTGGCTTTCAGTGGCGGAAGGACTAATCAGTTATTAGGCGCGGACTGAGCATTGGCCGAGCGGCAGCGTCATGGCCACTGAATTTTAAAAAAATAAAGAAATAATTTTTTTATTCGATTCATTTAAAATTTGATTCGGAAGATTTAGCTTTGAAAATCTAGGGTTCTCTAATTAATTTAGAATTAGATTTAACCACAATTTAGAGATTCTTAGAAATAAATCACATGTTATTAATTATGATTATAGATCCAAGTTTTCTACAATAATCAATTCTAAATAATAGAGAAAAACACAATAAGTATATTCAATGAGATTTAAAAACTCTCCTTTTAAAAACTCTCCTTTCACTTCCCATGCTTTCCTCGGAGGATTTTCACATTTACACCCAAACTATGGATTTAACTAGAAAAATCCATGGTTGAAAGCTTGCCAAGAACAACAACCACCATCTAAAAACTACAAATCTAGATTTTATTGAGCAAAAATCTAGTTTAGATTATAAAGAAAATGTGAGAAAGATTACAAGAAATAAGACAACAATCTAGCTAGAATTTAACCTCAAACCAAATACAAAATCCTAACTACAAAAAATCCAAACCAAATACAAACAAAATAAAACATTCCTCATGGATTTCCCCAAAAATCACTACACAAAACGCTCCAGAAATCCCCCAAAATTCTCAATCTCCCTCCTTCGACCGCAACTAGCTTTTAGGGCAAAATTGCGCAGTCCGTCCGAATTGTGTCCGATGAGCATTCAAAGTGCATCCAGACGCACCATTCAGATAGTAGAATAACCGTTCGAACGGTTGTTTTATCGTCCGAATGGTTAGCCTGACCGTCCGAACGCTCTTCGATAGCAAAATATTGACTCTGGAATGGCTTCGGACGCAAAACATCGACTTTGGAACTCCACTGTTTGACGTAGCGTCCGAACGATGCGTTCGAATGGTGAAACAACCGTTTGAACGGTGCATTTGAATGGTGGGATCCCCATCCGGACGGTAAGTCCGAACGGTGAAATCACCATCTGAACGGTTGATTACTGTCTGGACTGTGTGTAATCCGAATGGTCTTCTGTACTTTTAGTCCATTTTCACCATTTTAGCCTGAAAAACCTACAATACATCAAAGAAACCAGTTTAGAACAATTTATTGCTAAAAACCTATTCTAATAAACTTATTAGGACTAACAAACAACTAATTAGAGGACAAAGATTACACTTTTAGAGTGAAATTACTTGTAGGTAGAACTGCTTGCCAGCTATTCTCCATCCCTTGGATGGATTAAGCTCTGCAATCTCCTCCAAGCCAGGTCTAGACTTTCAAATATTGTTTTTCCATTAGTGACAAGATCCTGAACGGAAGAAGCAGGCATTGCTGGAGTATCAGCAAGAGGCATCGGTGGGGGGAGCGTGCCAGTAGGCCCAATTGGGGCTGATGATACCTCCTGGGTGACCAAGGGCGTAGGAGAAGGACTGACAACCTTTGGTGGTAGGAGTTCTCCATGGTTAGCCCCCTTATTCTTGCTGCCACTGCCCCTGCCCCCTGCTTTATAGCCAGCTGGAAACTTGTAGCGCTTGCCCGCTTAGAGGGCTTTGAAGAGAGCCTTACTTTTGTAATGATGTTCTTATTAAGAGTCATATCCCCTTCCTCGTCAAATTTATCCTTACCTTGATCTGCATAAGAACAATAAAGACAGACACATCAACAAGCAACCAACAAAGACAAGGAAGAGAACAAATTATACTCACTCTTCTCACGTTTTGCCCTTAAAACTTCACTTGTTGGCTCAAGGCCCAACAAGTACATACCCCAAGTTTCTAAATTCATTAGTAATGCCACAATCCTGCGTCCTCTTCACCTTGGCTTCCTGGGCCTTGTCCAAAGTGGATACGGCACGAGCTAGCTAGACACAAGGAACCTAAGTCAGAACCCTAAAAATCTAGAAACCACGGCTGAGGAAAATCAAAAGCTAGAGAAACTAAAGGACATACCCCTTCGAGTTGGAACGTTCCATGACCGAGGAACTCATGCAAAATCATCATCCAAAACCTCCCAGGGTTGATGCTCCCAACCATCACTATAGACGAAGAAAAATATGTCCTTCCACCTTTTGTTGGAAGAGGACAGTCCCGTCACCAGAGTTGTGTCAGTACTTTTGACCGAGAAATACCACCAGCCCTTCTCCTACTTAGTCAATTTGTAGTAATACGAGAACTCATCAGCAGTGAGGTGGTCCTTGTCGTCACTAGATGTTTGCCACAACATGGCACAGGCCAGCAGAATCCTCCAAGAGTTAGGAAGGAGTTGACCATGGGCCAACCCTAAAACAGTTAGAACCCTTCTAATGGGGGTCGAAATAGGAAATTTGAGGCTACTAGTCACGGTAACCTCATAAACATAGAATTCCTTAGGACGGGCAGAACAAGCCTAGTCTCCCTTTTCAGGGATCCTATATGACAACCTAGAAGGGAATTGGTAATCTTTCTACAGCTTCCTGACCTTCCTTTCCATAGTGACAGAGGACACCCCCTCGACAATAAAATTAAACTCCCTAACCCCAGGGACTACCATGCCCCTGGGCTTAGGAACCATACCCCTAAGGGCTAGCCTCTTACTAGAAAGCTCCACTGAAGCACTATCAAGGACCTCCGGCCGCACCCTAACCAGATCCTTAGAAGCGGTGTTCTTAAAACCCGATGAATGTACATCTTTAGGGTTCACCATCGTGCCTATTAAGTGTAATCTCCTAGCCGACTTGAATCCACTCCCAACCGACTCTCAAACAAACTCAAACAACTTCGGGTTCCTAACAAACCTTTGGAAAGAAGGGAAAATCCCTATTTTGACGTGATACCAGAGACAATGCTCCAAGAAGAATCGCATGAAGAAAAAGGATCACAGTTTAAGATCTTACCAAAGAGGAGGAAAGCTTGAATCTCCAAGCAAAGGTACATGAAGAATAAGAAGAAGCAGAGGGAGGGATGAAAGAGAGGTTCTGAAAGCCAGAAATAGTCTAGGTGTGGGGAATGCAAAGTGAAAGCCAAAGCTCAAAATCGCCCAAGTCTAGAACCCTCCTATTCGAAATCAATGGCTTAGATCTGCTCATTAACCACAAATCTGACGGATGGTAGTCGTCAAGTCACGTCGCGAGATAAAACCTAATAAGAAGGGAACACGTCATGGGGGCATCAAGCGACGCGTCTAGTCATTACCAGCTATGACCATGATTGCACTTACGGCATCATAAATGCGCCCTCCTTACGAGAAATCTCCTACCGTTGAAATTTTCCTAACCACAGCGGGGTGCTCAGAGGAATTAGGGGCAACTGATGGGGACCGATCGGGTGATAGCCGACCAAGGTTCTAGTGAAAGACAGATTGTGCCCCTATAAGGAACCTGATCAAGTAAGACATATGACATGGCACTTAGGCGTCGCTGAGCAAGAGATGTTAAACAGGAATGTTGCTAAACAGATCCAAGTCGGTCGGGCGTATACTGATCGGGAAGTGCCGAGCAGAAACATGGTGACCATCCTATTCACCCAACCCGTGGGGACCATGATTGCAAGTACTCCCCTGGTAATTGATACTAAAGTTGGTAGTACAATGCTAAAAGGGCGGCGCGTGGAGGGACAACCACCTTCTCCACCAGGCTGTCATCAACCTGACAAATCTCAAAGGGGGCAACCCGTGTGAAGGGGGGGGGGGGGACAACTACGTCCTCCACTACCCTGCCAATGTCTTGACAACCCAGCGACGATGTGCCATGTGGAAAGGTTATCATTTCCACTACTTGCCTGTAGATACTCTTGGTATCACTCCAAAAAATCACGCCAGTATAAAAGGCACCTTGAGCCTTCTCCCCGAGGTATGTATACAAAAACTTTAGCTGAAACACTGCAAGATTATCCTCTCATAACCTAATTTTGGCATCGGAGAGTCCTTGGCAAGCACCACACCGTTGTTCTCTCACCTGACTCCTCTTCGCAATCAACCGGAGACGTTCACTGTAACCTGGAAGCAGACCTTACAAGTTTACTGATCATTCAGAAGCCATCTCCAGCATCACCACTTTGTATGGGATGAAGAAACAGCAAATCATGCATGCTCGCCAATTTAGAAATTAATAAGGGAATCATACGGTCCACAGGTTGCTCAGATGATCAGGAGGCCACTACAGGCCAGGCCATCGGCCTAAAGAAGTGACCTTAGGAAAACCAGCAGTTCGTGGCAATTCTGTTCAAGGAGGCTAGAGTGATTGGAGTGGCACTTCCAATGATAATCTTTGGTATCTTTAAAAAAATGATGAACAAGAAGCAGTGATCTAGTGTTTTCATTGAATATAATATATATATAGTTAGAGAGTAAAAATTAGAACAAAGGTAATACTGTACAAGCATATATGCCTTGTTAAACAGTGTTTTCTCTCACACAAGGAAAATTATCTGAGAGAACCCAATACACTCCACCGTTACTTTCTGTTTATTTTTGTTTTGTTGTTTGGTAGAGATCACTTCTTTTTCTGGTTGTGGACCTTGAGAGCCTACTCAATGGAAAGCTGTCGCTGGCCTTTTCTTTGGCCCCTCGGCAGAAGTCCCCATTTGCCTTTATGCCAAAGCTTCCATGATAGGCTTCCTGCCCATTTTGTCTTTGTGTGTTTTGTCTTCAATAAGATTTCGAAAATGACCCACTCCTCAATTGTGTTTTTATCTTCTTGGCTCTGAAAGATACCACTCCGGGCCCCATTCAAGAGCCAATCAAGTAATTCTTTTTTTATTATGCAGTTATGGGTGTTTGAGCTAGAGTTCAGGTGCATCTCGATTTATCTTCTTCCCAGTCCGTTCAGAGACAAGTTATTCACACCAATCGAGCAATTTAACCCCGGAGTTGTGGGAATATTTCTGCAGAAATGGTTCTATATTCTCCTACAATCAAAGGATTTTATTTTCTACTCTTTTTATATGCATGGGATTGCTTGTACATGTTTGAAGAACATATGAATATTACTACAACATAATCTTATGTCCAAGTGATTGAATTCTACTTGTATAAAGTTGTAAGTTACAGATTCTACCACTCTGTGTCTTCGAGTAAGAAATGGGATCATGGGCTGTTTGAAATGCTCCTTGAAAAAGCCATAAGCCATAAGGTTAAACTAGTTTTAAAAATTTACTTTTTTTAAATGGCTTTTTTTAATGTTAAACTAGTTCTAAAAAAAAACTCATTTTTTTAGCCAAAGGTTAAACACATTTAAAAAAGTCATAAGTTATTAAAAAAAGTTATATCCAAATACCCCATATGTATCTTTATAGCTACTTTCAAGATGAAAAATGTTTCTTCCAAAATATTTGTATGAAAAAACCCACCGAATGATATGACAATAATATTTTTGTAATTAGGGACCATCATGATGATGTTTTGTTGCAAAGTGAAATACTATAAACCAAATTATTTTGTATTTAAATTTTGTATAAATTTTTTGATTGTATAACCATAGTATTACCTTTGAGGTTTGTCAACAATGATTATTAGATTTGTTTTTTTAATGTTCGTGTGAACACTATTACACGGTGAAAATTTTTATAAAGTTAGAGTTGCATTAATTATCCTAAGGACAATATACTTCAACTGCTCAGAAAAAGATCTTGACTTTGCTTTTTAACCACCCCGAAATATTTTTTCCAAATAAATCTAGAATACCAAATACAAGCCCTAAGTTAATAAGTTTTCAACCCTGAACTGTGTTTAAATTGCAATACATTATAGTCCTTAAATTCATAATTCTAGAAATCCATAATAGAGATTGCAAATGGCAAAAGGTCTGCAATTTTTTCAGCTAGTGGGGTTAGGCTACTTCTAAACGTTTTCACCCTTTGTCTCCTTATATTGTCGTGGATCCAAATCTGTATGTTATATATATATATATATATATATGAGGAACGCTAATTTCAGGTGCGGTAAACGGTCACTCAACGTTCAATTTGTGCCACATCAATTGAGACTTACCAATAGCTGGTATTATAAGTATAAACCACTGATTAGTTAGAATACACCGTCCAATTCCTTCGTCAAGATAAAAATGTAATCATATGTTCAAAATCCACAGCAAAAGTATTATTATTTTTTTCCACAAATTGTAATTAAGCCGTTCCCCCTCCCCTATTCCGGATAAGCATATAATCAATTTACTAAGAAGAGGGGAACATGAGAAAGGAGCAACATCCGCAATAGGGGAGGGGGAAGAACTCCACATCAGAACATCTCCCAAGAGAGTTGGCCAGGAGCCCACTATCATTTCTTAATGGTAATTGTTTTGATTGAAATGTCTAAACTAACTCCACGATCTAACAAATAAGAGTATTCTCCATATCATTTGCCTTTTAGCAAGGCTGAGAAACTCTTTCTCCACTCTAAGATATACTTCCTTTGAACTAGAAGAAAGGATATTCGTATTCAACACAGTCGGATATTCCAATATTGTTTTTGCAGCAGACTAACAGTCCAACGAAAGAACAATTTTTAACTCGTGGTTTATCAACTTGTCCATTGTAGGAACCAACTCTACAGTACTAGGATAAGAAAGACAAATTTTTGTTATTGTGGTAGCAGACGAAGAGAGGTTTCAAGAAATTTTTTGGAGCCAAACGAGTCCAATCTTGATGTGTAAACCACGAACTTCTTCCCCAAACGTTATCATCTGTACGTGAACGGGAACGCCCTACTATGGAGCTTCTCAGATTTGTGGGAACCCATGCTTTTTAATGATTTGAAAACCACTTCCGCAAAATATGATTAGTGTGAGGTAAAAGACTTGAAAATCAGACAATTCTAGTTGGCTGCTCTTGCGCAAATGGAGTTTCCACCGTTCGGAGTGATTAGCAATTTTGAGAGTGAATATTTTTAAGAAAAGGAAAGAGAAACGAATAAGAAAGGTAGCAAGAAGTGGCCTACTCCCATATCCCCTACTTGCCAATAGTCGGTGGTAACCTGGCAATAGGCCCACCCCACGCAAGATTTAATAATTTACTCACCAATTTGCCTTGTATGGAATGCGTAGGAAATCAATACACGGGGATTTGACTATGAGTTTAGTTTTAATACGCTAACAGTGTAAATTTTTTTTTTACACAGGCAAGGCACTAGAGTGTAATAGATGTCTTTTAAAATTTAAGTACAATATAAGCGAGTAAGGCTCATGAACACATGTCGCATTCTAATACCCGTTTGTATAAAAAAATTATACACTGTTTATGCATCAAAATTATATTCCTTGATTATATTTCCTTGTTTGGTAGTAGCTGGTCTACAATTAATTATTTCCTCACCAATTTCCATCGTATGGTTTGCATCAGGAAATTAATATGCATGGTTTTTATTAGACCACGTCGAACATTTATTATATTTCCTTTTTTTGATAGGAGACCGTCTAAAAAATATTTGGGCTGTGTGCGTGCCCCACATTAGTGACACAAGATAGTGGTAGTTGAGGGGAAATTGAAGCGAAGCAACCAAAAAAAACCCCATATCTAGTCATGTCACGTGTTTCGAACCCCTAAAATGTGATCCTTGAATCTTTAATTTGGAGGAGCCGGTCGGGATTAGCTCGGTAACAGTGATGCCTTCATTCGTGATATCGGTTTGACTTATTTCCTCTTCTCGAACTATGGCTCTATATTGTATAATAAATAATAAAATCAATCGGAGATGTTATATGACAAATAAATGAACTACAAAAAGATAAAAAAATGATAAAAGATTTTTTCTGGCCTAAATTGAAGAATTCCTAATGTACTATGGAAGTGCCAGCACACTAAACTGTTACGTTTTAAAATTGCATTATTAATCTACTTTTCTTTCCTTAAATTCTTGGCTCCAATTATTAAATTACTTTATATGTAGAAGATACTCAAATCAAAAATAAAAATTTGACTATATGGTAAATGGTGTGCTATTGCGTACACAGGGCAATATTAATTTCTACCGCCGGAGTTGGAGAAAATTTCTATCCATGAAAGAATAGGTTAGATGAGGAAAGGAGATAACTTAGTGATAGAGGCACCCCATCCATAACTGAGATCATAGCTTTAACGCACCATCTCTTTTTCTAGGACTTTAGTCCTTCAATATACCCAAAAAAAAAAAAAAAAAAGTTAGACAGTGGCCAAAATAAGATGGATTTATTGCAATTAAATGTAAGACGTAATCATCAGAGACCAACTTTGTAGATTCTTGAAAAACCCTTATTTTTTCGGTTTCAGTTTGAGGCAAAGCATTCTCCAAGAGAACCGGGCTCTGAAAATTCCACAAAGTGATTAGCTCAATTACTATGGTCCACATTTGAAATATAGTGCCGTTCTCTCTCTCTCTCTCTCTCCACATATATATACACACACACACATATGTATAAGGCTGAAAAATAAGACGATTTGGAACAGGTAAATGAACTGGTTGGACTGTTAGTTGATTAATGATAGTGAGAGGAAGGCTCAGTATGTGGAGAGCAAACATGCACGTCAGGCTGTGTGTCTCGAGAGCTTCAAAGCTAGAGAAGTGATACGAAATGTGCATTATATGAATCAGAGGTTGGCGAGTGAGAGAGAGATTCGAACAAAACAATAACGTTGGCTATGGAAAGTGTTCCTTTAGGAGTGAGAAAAGGTGCATGGACTGAGGAAGAAGACATTCTTCTCAAGAAGTGCATTGAAAAGCATGGAGAAGGAAAATGGCACCAAGTTCCTCTCAGAGCAGGTAATTCCTAGAGAGAGAGAGAGAGAGAGACAGAGAGAGGCTATTTGAATGATTTAGTTAACGTGTATATGTATTTTCAGGATTGAACAGGTGCAGGAAAAGCTGCAGACTGAGATGGTTGAACTATCTGAGGCCAGATATAAGGAGAGGAAACTTTAGTGTAGATGAAGTTGATCTCATTATCAGGCTTCACAAGCTGCTGGGCAACAGGCAAGTCC
The DNA here is from genome assembly GCA_033060915.1 of Euryodendron excelsum. Classification (NCBI taxonomy): domain Eukaryota; kingdom Viridiplantae; phylum Streptophyta; class Magnoliopsida; order Ericales; family Pentaphylacaceae; genus Euryodendron; species Euryodendron excelsum. The sequence continues at coordinate 40,673,619 of CM065385.1, read as the reverse complement.
AACTATTTAACTTTTGATTCTGTCGTTGCAATAGCTCATGCGATTGTCAAGTTATTCTCTACGTGTGTTTTCTTCCCCTTTTTCCCCTAGTACTGTCACAGTCTCAGCTCCCTCTCTCTCTCTCTATATATATGTATATATATATATATTTTATACATATTTATAGATATATACATATATTTTTTAATATATAAAAGTAGAACACTAATTGGTGTCTTTAAAATTGGGTGATGACAATTATCTTAATGACTGTAATAGTTATTTATAAATTTAAAACTTTGCATATTCTAAAAGTTAACATTAGAACTCTAATTGATGTCTGTCAAACTATTCTCCTATTAAATTAAGATGATTATCATCTCTGGTTATTTAATTTATCATGACTACTATCTTCAGCAATAATTGAAGATTGCACACATCATTACGTGTGTCTATCCTCTACTATATATATATATATATGAATAGGAAAAATGGTAAGCTCTCTTGTCAAGCTCTATTATAATAACCTGACTTGCATTAGGCTATCACAGAACAAAACAACACGCGAGAGAGAGAGAGAGAGAGAGAGAGAGAGAGAGAGAGAGAGAGAGAGAGAGAGAGAGGCATTTGACGTTAGACATCAAATGCTGCTAAACAATGTCAAGAACCCGACCTAGCAGGGAACTCACCCCACGTGAGAGGAGGACTTTAAAGAGTTGTTCCTAAAATACCTTTACCCAATTTCAAATACATCAGGTATCAAAAAGCTAAAAGGTATAAAAAAAGAAAAAGAAAAAAAAAGACTAGAACAGCGACAAATCACATTTTATTTGTTTAATGGAAAAATTTAGAAGCGAAGTCTCAGTAGATCAGTTTTTTTTTCAATCAACGCTTCAAGTTTGAAAATTCATGTACAGTTAATTAAGTCCAGCTACTAATTATATTATTGCTATCGAATAATAACAGAAATAAAATAACAGATGTCAATAGCCCACCTAAAAGCCACTGTCCTTAAACAGTTACTGATCAATATCATATAGTTAGCTTATTGTTAATCACTATCTTGTTACTTCTGCATGAACTTAAAATATCACATCAATCGATATATATATATATATATATGACCATACAAATCTAAATTGTTTTTGGAAGTAACAAAAACTTTTATGACAATTACAAATAACATTTTCCTTTTAATAAATTAGAAACTCTCCTGCAACTGTTTGTATCTCTGTAATTTGCGAATTTAACGCATTTGCTTCTTCTCTTTTAAACAGATGGTCGCTGATTGCTGGTAGACTTCCAGGAAGAACATCAAATGATGTGAAAAACTATTGGAATACCCACCTGCTGAAGAAACTGATAATTACTCAAAGGGAAGAGGTGGAATCCAAGACTCAGAAGAAGACGATTCAAACCAAAGTCATACGACCTCGACCTCGTACTTTCTCAAAAAATCTATCTTGGTTGGGGGGCAAACCTGCCATTATGGATAGTATCCAAACAAGCTACAACCTCACCAAGCCATCTCCAACACCACCGCCACCACCGCTACCGCCGCCACCTCCAGCAGGGGATGATGGAATATCATGGTTGGATAACATACTGGTTGACTTGGAAATTAACAACGGAATCCCATGGTTCGTTGATGGCTCAAATGAGGAGCCCCTTATAGGGCATTGGGCAGAAAAAGTACCACCAGGTTTACAGGAAACTGGTGGGAGCTCTTTTCAAGGAAGCCAGAGTGATTGGAGTGACATTTTTATCGACAATATAGACCTTTGGGATTTTTAGGTGACGAACAAGCAGTGATGTAATGTTTTTTTTTTTTAATTTGTTATCGAGTTTCATATTTTGTGCATCAGTTCTTTGCAGAAGTTATGGCCAAAGTAAACCTTTGTTATCTATTACACTATTCCTTTGTTTAGTATAAAAGCTACAAATTCTTTTGTAGAGAAATTATGCCTAGTTCGTTGTATGGATGAAATATGAGAGTAAAATAATTTTTACATAACCTAATAAAATTACGTAGTTGATATAGACATTGACAGAGAGGGAGATATTAATGGAGATTTGGACTTTTTCTTATAAAGTAGAACCAAATAAGGACATTGGAAGAAAGGGAGAGAGATTTGGACTTTTTTTTTTTGTGTTAATATCTCTTGATTTCGTGTTAAACTTTGAAATGTTGTTTTCTAAAAGTTCTCTACTTTCTTGGAATTTTTTCTTTGTACTTTCAGGTTTTCATGCAAAACAACCCATCAAAATTTGGCATTTTCTATAATTATTTCTCCCCTATTCTCCAATGAAACAAACAAATATGTTTTATTTTTTTTATGTCTAAGACAGAAGTTGAAGACGAGGCTGCATTTATTTATTTTTTATTTTCGGTGAAGTACATGTCAAAGTTTTTTTAAAAGAAGAAAAACAAAAGCAATGGAGTTGAACTTTGGCATCTGCAAGTTTAATATCGGTCTCAACCATCATCTCGTTTACGTTTCCAATTTGTTAAGCAAGATTCTCAAGTGGAAAATGGTACGCAAGTCAATTTTTCGCATAGAATTCACAAATAGGCAGATATGACAGTTTTTGGTTTTCAAATTATGAACTCGACTGAAATGAGAGAAAGAGAATGAGCCACATCATTCGTTGTAAAAAGGAAATTTTCATTCTTCAAAAATTTCTGTATAGAACACTACATCCAATTTTTTGTATAGAACACTCCCGCCAATTTTGACTTGTGTTGCAGTTCGGATTCTGCTCATGTAGAGCTTACATCGCTATTCAAGGCTTTTCGCCTATCAAAATGTCAAAGCAATTCCAAAGAAAGAAATTTACGTTCAGGCAAATAGTCTATTGCAGTTCCTAAGATATTTTCCAATGTTTGGAAATTAATGAAGTTGTTCACTTTACCCCACAAGATGCTAAACATATACTATATGTATATGTGAATGGGGTAATGCTATACATATAGCAAATTTACACATAATTTATTACTAGAATGATGTTATTAGAAAAGAATTATTCACTTTAAAATGGAACACTCTAAGGATGATCAAAAAGCCTACAGCCCATGGCCCAGCCCGGGATAGTATGAGCTGAGCTTGAGTCTAATTTTGTGACCCTGACAGCTCATGGGCAGGCCCAAAAGCCCGGCCCATGGCCCTCCTGTCCATTGTTTGTTTTGGTATCAAAGTAGGGATGGTAATAGACCGGATAAAAATAAATGTCCGACTGAACCACCCCGTTTGGGGCAGGAATGGAGGATATAAAACGAGAATAGTGACGACCGAATCTTGATGTGTAAACCACGAACTTCTTCCCCAAACGTTATCATCTGTATGTGAACGGGAATGCCCTAATATCGAGCTTCTCAGATTTGTGGGAACTGATGCAGCGGCTGTTGAAGATCAAAATAATACACTCAAATCCGTTGATTCACCACGAATACCGGATTCAGAGTCGTCCTGTAACCTATCGATTCACCACGAACGCTAGGTTCTAGGGCATCAAACACTCGTTGATTTTCGTAGAAAATACCGAATGATTGGAAAGTGTAAAACGCACACAAATTTTATTAAACGTCAAAAACTGCCGGAAAAGAGTCGCAACGCGACTATAAATATGCGACACGAAACCCTAGGCCCGGGACAAACCGGATTAATTAAAAAAAAAAACAAAGGCCCAAAGCAAAAAAAGCCTAAAGAAAACAAAACAGGCCAAAACGACACTTAGAAGCATTTTTTTGCGATTTCCCCTTGCTCCGGCTCGTCAATACCTTTTCAACGACATATTATAATGGCGAAACGGAGTTACGAGTCAAAAGTTACGGTCAATTGAAGTTTGTCGATCCCCGATTCGGGTATATCGCCGCCTCCGCGTCTCCAAGTACTCGTCAGCTATACGATCCGCATCAGTAACCCATGCTTTTTAATGATTTGAAAACCACTTCCGCAAAATGTGATTAGTGTGAGGTAAAAGAGTTGAAAATCAGACAATTCTAGTTGGCTGCTCTTGCGCAAATAGAGTTTCCACCGTTTGGAGTGATTAGCAATTTTGAAAGTGAATATTTTTAAGAAAAGCAAATAGAAACGAATAAGAAAGGTTGCAAGAAATACAGGAGTGGCCTAGTCGTATATCCTCTGCTTGCCAATTGTCGGTGGTGTCCTGGCAATAGGCCCAGCCCACACAAGATTTAATAATTTCCTCGCCAATTTGCCTTGTATGGAATGCATCAGGAAATCAATACACGGGGATCTAATTATGAGTTTAGTTTTGACACACTCATGGTATAAATTTGTTTTTAAACAAATAAAGCATCAACGTATAATACGAATCTTTTAGAATTTAAGTACAACATAGGCAAGTAAGGCTCATAGACACATGTCGTATTCTAATATTCGTTTGTATATAAAAATTATACACTGTTAATGCATCAAAATTATACTCTTTGACTGTACATCCTCATTTATATTTCCTTGTTTGGTAGTAGTTGGCCTACAATTAATTATTTCCTCACCAATTTGCATCTTATGGTTTGCATCAGGAAATTAATATGCATGGTTTTGATTAGACCTCCTCGAACATTTATTATATTTTCTTTTTTGATAGGAGATCGTCTAAATAAAATTTGGGTTGTGTGTGTGCCTCACATTTTCATAATTTGTTTTTTACCTTTATCTCAATCCTCTATTTACAGGGGAGAGAAGCATCAATTGTCAAGATTTTTTGTTTTTTTTATCGATTGTCAATATTTTACAGCCCTCAATCTTAATAAATAGTGATCAGTAGATGATTTCACAGTAGTCGACTTTTCATAGGTGTGACGGTTGGCTTTCGCCTTTTACTTGAATATGAACCATCACCAAAACCCAATTTTAAACGTTAACCGTCACATGTAGACGCGAGTTATAATCATGCCCAAACACACGTGCAGCTGCATCTTGTAGATCTATGTGCCCAGACTGAACCTGAACTTGATTTCGTTTAACAGTTGTATCATTTAATATATATCAAACTTGATTAAAATTTGAGTAATGCTAAACATATAAAAATTTTAAATAAATTTTTATATAGAATAATGTGACTGTTTGTTGTCTTTTTTTTTTTTTTTTATCAAACCAGAACACCTATTATTATGACTTGTAACTTCAAAAATATCACTGTCAAATCATTCTAATGAGGTTTTCTGTATAAATTTTTTAGAATAACAATATTTTACTTAAAAAAATTAGGGCAATAACCGTCTAATTACTGGCATGGTGTATGAATTACAAAGGCCAAACCAAACTTCTAATCAGTTAAGCACCTTAATCTTGAGAGATGAATGGCATTCAAACACTCTTATTCATATGCTTCATTATAATTCTAAGGAACGGTTACACCTTCGTGACTTTAACTATATAGAAAATAAAGGTGTATAAAACAAATTGTGGGTCAAAGAATTCCGGCCCGGTCAAGCCTAATAAAAATTAAGTAAATGAAACTGGGTTACAAGTCAGTCCAAGTAATCAACAATGCAGCCAGGCTTGCATTGCTGAATTCGTGCCAACTTGGGCCCAAGCCAAAAGACGGCAAGCCCATTCCACAAGATAATCAGAGCATTTCATGCTCTGATCTCAGCATTTAATGCGGAGATGACCTGTATTTAATGCAGGAGTAGCCCACCACGCGACGTTCACGCTCACGTCCGATCAGCCGGATACTGGCACGGCGGTAAAGCTAAACCCATGTATGGTCAGTCGACGATGAATGATGTGGTATACGAGATGGGTTATAATGATTTTAAAGTAAGCACAAGGGTTAACACTCTATCAATTATATTATAAATACCGAAACCCCAAGGAGCAAGGTATGGACAATTGAATTTACGGATACACTGACTTTATTCATTTCATTCTTGATTAAGATTACTAACTTAGTTATTGGAGTATGATCGGCTCAAAGAGGGTCAACCCATTCTAATTTCTCTGTCTCTTTGCAGCAAGCTAGTACTCTTTGCAGCAATCTCACTTACAATTAGCGCCATTTGTGAGAAGGTCAAAATAACTATGAGTACCAATGTCCAAAGGGGAAGAGGAGTAGACCCCATTGAGCAAGGAAGTGAGACTTCCTTCAGCCAAGACCATATCAATTCGGTAGACTACCAATCTACCTCGGTAGAACGCCACTAAGGTCGGACAAAGAGGTAAGAAATCTGGTCCGCTAATAGGAGCCACCAGGATGAACGAGACGGGTTACGGAGAGACCCAAACTACGTTAGGGAGGCAGAAGCCACCACCGGGACCTTACCCCTTCGCCCTCCAGTGGACGTGTCCCCAGCAACCATACGCTTCGTTCTGCGAAGCGAGAGCTTCGGCGACGTAACGAAAAGATTGCCTACCTCACCTCTTAGATTCGGGCTATGAGGGAAGTAATCTCCAAAAGAGATGGGCGTGTTAGAGGAGGATCCTTGGGCCATGGAAAGAATACAAGGAGTAGGGACTCTAGAAGTAGAGACATGTCCTCAGCACGAGTGAGAGAAAGTTACATCTCTTGCACTGGATGTTGCGTCGAAAAGCGAGAATTTCGGCGCCGTAGGAGGAGCCAGACGCCGCAGAACAAGGATTGGGCAGAAGCTAGTCAGCAACAGAAAAACTAGAAAAAGTAGCTCAATGAAAAGATGGATGATAAAAAGCAGCACCCCAAAGGACGCACTACCCAAGACATAATCAACAAGGCCCTGGACCAAATAGCATCCACACCATTCACGAAGGAGATTGAGTCTCGCCAACCTCCGCAAAAATTCACACCGCCAAAGTTCACTCGCTATGATTGAAAGGTTGATCCAATCAGTCATGTTTGGCATTATAAGTAAATGATGGTGCTATGGAGTGGCGACCAGTCCCTGATGTGCTGAATTTTCCCATCCAGCTAGGGGGACGTGACCCTACGATGGTTTGATAGGTTACCATCCAGGTTGGTGTTAAGCTAGAGGCAACTTACTGAGCTCTTCAGTGATCGCTTTATAGCCAACAGTATGCAGCCCAAGGAGGTCGATTTCTTACTTACCTTATGGAAGAACGAGGGAGAAGGATTACGGGCATATGCAAGGCGCTACTAGGAGGCCTACAATGAAATCAAAGAGTGTAGTGAGCAGTTGGCTGTAACCTAATTCAAGATTGATTTGCCTAGGGAACACCGTTTGTGGCAATCTTTAATGAAGAAAATGACCCTCACTATGCAGGAGTTGATGTCTAGAATTGAGCGATACGCCCAATGGGAAGAAGCTGTACCCCAGCCAATTTTGGAGAAGGCCGACATTGTTATTGAAAAGGTGAATAGAAGAGATGCCAAGAGCCTCGGCGAAAAGACAACAACAATCGGGGTAAGAAGGCGAATGAAGGGGTCCATACTGTCTTCAAGAATCCCATTTATAAAATCTTGCCCCAAATTTGCGACAAGCACTTTTTAAATGGCCCATAAAGCTGGGAGGGGACCTTACGTCTCGAGACCAGAAGAAGTTCTACTCTTATCATTGAGAGAAAAGGCATCGAACAGAGCAGTGTCGGTACCTCAAGAGCCACTTGGAAGATTTAACCAAAGTTGGTTATCTTGACCAAAATATTGATCGGGAAAAAATGAAACAGGAGACTAAGCAACCAAGACAAGAAGCTGTTTTACAGAGGGAGAATGGAACGAGACCGGTCCAAGTAATTAACGTGTTGTATGGTTCGGCTGAATCAGACGCCATTGACCCACACCGATACCGAGATGAGATATAGAAGGCTGTGCACTTGAGGGATGTAATATAGATAAAACCTTCATTCAAAAAGGTTAAGGTCGGCAGTAACGCTGCCGCCATAACCTTCACTGATGAAGACCTAGTGGGGGAACAGACCCCCCACAATGATGCCTTGGTTATGACGTTGAGAATGGCAGGTTGCGACATTAGAAGGTTGCTCATTGACCAAGGGAGTTCCTCCGAAGTCATGTACTACACCCTCTTTAAAAAATTGGAGCTGAAAGAGTATGATCTCCAGCCATCTCTCAAACCGTTAGTCGGGTTCAGTGTTTGGCCTTTAGGGAAGGTGACAATTCCTGTGACCGCTAAAGAAATTACATTGCAGACAGAGTTCTCAGTGGTCAATGTGCCTTTCCCCTATAATGCGATTATAGGATGAATATGGTTGCAGCTCATAAAGGCTATTCCATCCTCCTACCATCAGTTGATCCAATTTCCGATCCCCGAAGGGGTGGGAGAGATAAGAGGAGACCAAGTAGCCACCAAACAATGCTTTCTAACAGCATGCACCATGAAGGTGAAAGCTGACAAGGTGCAGATGATGGAACTTCACGAGGATACATCATTGAATAAAGTCATTGAAGAATTGAAGAAAATCTACATCGATCAACAGAGTGAGAAGTATTTTGTCATTGGCACATCCTTATCCAAAGCTGAAGAAAACTCCCTAATTGAGTTTCTGACAAGTTACCTTAAGGTGTTTACCTGGACTCCTTACGACATGTCAGGGATAAACGCCGAGATTGCCTGCCATGGATTAAATGTTGACTCAAAATGCCGACCTATGATCCGAAAGGGAAGGAGGGTGGTGACACAACATGCGAATGCTATTATAGAAGAAATCGAAAAGCTCCTTGATGTTGGAGTAATTCGGGAAGTCCATTACCCAAGCTGGCTTTCAAACATCGTGGTGGTAAAGAAGATAGACGGCAAGTAGAGGGTCTGTGTCGACTTCACCGATCTAAACAAGGCATGCCCCAAGGACCTTTTCTTTCTTCCTAAGATCAACTAACTCGTAGATGCAACAGCCGGTTTCGAGAGGATGAGCTTTTTAGATGCTTATTACGGGTATCACCAGTTCCCGCTCCACGAAGATGATCAGGAGAAGACCACCTTCATCATTCCAAAGGGTATCTTCTGCTACAAGGTAATGCCCGTTGGTTTGAAGAATGCCAGGGCACCTACCAGCGACTGATTACCAAAATGTTTAAGGACTATATCAGCAACACTGTGGAGGTGTACATTGAAGATATGGTGGTTAAAACCAAGATCAAAAGCTCCCATTTGGAAAATCTGAAAGAAGTATTCGGCATCCTAAAGCAGTACAAAATGAGGCTAAATGCCTCCAAATGTGTGTTTAGAGTTAGCTCAGGAAAATTTTTAGGGTTCTTGGTTACACACCGGGAAATTGAAGTAGATCCACGGTAGATTAGTGCTATCCAAAATGTTCAAGCCTCAAAGAACACCAAGAAAGTACAGAAGTTGATTGGTATAGCAGCAGCACTCAACAGATTCATCAGCTAGTCAATCTTTGGATAAGTGCCGACGATTCTTCCAGCTTTTCAAGAAACGGGAGCAATTCAGCTAGACTCCGGAGTGTGATAAAGCCCTTGTAGATTTAAAGAGGTACCTGGCCCAACCACTCCTACTTTCCATCCCAGTCAAGCATGAGGAGCTCTTTCTTTACCTAGTAGTATCGGAGCACGCTGTCAGTGTCATACTACTTCAGCAACACGATCGGCAATAGAGGCCGATCTATTATATTAGCAAAACACTCTTGGTGGCAGATAGTAGGTACCTACCACTAGAAAAATTGGCACTTGTTCTAGTAGTGGCATCTCGCAAATTGGTGCACTATTTCATAGCCCATACCATCAACGTCTACAGTAGCCATCAGCTAAAACCACTCCTTAGACGGGCCAACTTCTTTGGCAGATTGGCAAAGTGGGTTGGTGGGTTGGTAATTGTGCTTCAAAAGTGTAATTATAAGGCCTTAATTAGTACTTTATTAATATTAGTTTATGATTATATATGTCATTTTAGTTATGTTTTGGTATTAATTAACTTTATAATGCTTTATGTAGGTTTTGAATTTAAATGGAATGATTTCAAATGCAATTTAATCATAAGTTTCAAGAGGTTGCTATCAAGGTACAAGTTGCTGAAGCTGTGGTACAAGCTACTTAAGTACGCAGAGCTGAAACTTTGGAAGCCTATATCTCTAGAACCAGAAAGGCTATTCAGGCCCATAATATGTCGATTTTATATAACTTTTTAAGACCTACAACTTTTGTGAAGTGACCCAGCCCATTGGAGCACTTGGTGGGAATCGTCCGTACGACTGACGACGGAATTTGTAGATTAACTCAATTTTTAGTTGTAGATAGATTAGTTTGTAGTAGAATAGACTTAGGAGTTTTATGTGTTGAAGGAGGAGAAGAATTCTAGGGATTTTTTTAGGGTTAACGTTTTTCTAGGGTTTTAGAAGTAGATTAGAGTAATTTATTCATAGTTTTCATTCACTTTTCAATTCATGTATTCAAATTACTCAATCTTTCAATATATTTTCAATACAACTTTGCGTATCTATGATTATGATGAGTAGCTAGATTTCATATCGGGATCAATTGTGAAGATTAATTGAAAATCTTAAATGAACGAAGGAGGTATGTTCTTGGTTTTAAAGTTACATTTTCTAGTTTTCTTTCTTCTTCTTCTTCGTTCTAGAAACCTTCAAAAACCTAGGCATCCTATTATATTCGGTAACGCTTATGCGTGAATACCACACTTAGTATATACGCTGCCTTGTAATGTTTATGCGTGAGTTAAGTTCAGTATATGCGCTGCATGAACCGATGATGCACATCATTGATTCTAACGACCCGATTTATTGTAGAAGTTGAAGTTTTAAAGAACTCTTAGTTTTATCGCTAAATTTTCCGAATCCAAGACTTGCGACGTAGTCGAAGAATTTGAGTTATTAAATTATCTCCTTCAAGATTTCAAGAGACGCAATTGATTGGATCGATTGACTCTAGGACTTTTTTTTTTTAAATTTCTTAGTTTAAATTTGATAACAAATTTTTTCTTAACCTAAAATCAAATTTTTGTTTATTGGAGTGTTATTCTTAAGATTTTGGATCCATGGTAAGTTTTTCTATTTATGTACACCATCTTCCTTGTGGGATCAACCTCGTACTTACGAGAAATTATTATTACATCGCGGCCGTGCACTTGCGGTTAAGTATCTCCCTTTTAGAGAACAATTAGCTTGAAGAATTTAACATCAAGTTCCACCCGAGATTAGCATTTAAAGGACAGGTACTTGCTAACTTTTTTGTCGAATTCTATGTTGAATTGCCACTGAAGAATGACCCAACAACACCCTTTGCTCAATAAAACGATGACCTTCCCTTGGATCTTTGGAAAAATGCTAATCATTAGAAACTCTTCATCGATGGAGCGTCCACAGGATCGAATCGTAAGATCAGATTGAGTATCATAAGATTCTATTAAAAAAAATGCATAATAATTTTTATATGAATAATATTTATTGGAAACAGCCACATATTGAGCCTAAATTATACCAAAAATATAAATACAATTAAAATATAATAAATCACATAAATATAAATATTATAGAATATTATACAAAAGGATCCATGAAAAATGGAAAAAAAATAGTTGAATAAGAGTTTTGTAGTTTAATGGATGACTATAATTAAAGAAAAAACAATAAAAAAGAAAAAGAAAAAAACATATATTAAAAAAAAGAAAATAAATAAAAAATAAGCTATTTGATCAACTGGAGAAAAGTAAGAAAAAAAAATGCAATTGTGCAATCAACTATGCAAATATGAGAGAGAGAGAGAGAGAGAGAGAGAGAGAGAGTTGAATAGATGAACTATTGTTGAATAGTATTTATATTCTTTTAACTCTCTAATTTTTCAAAACGTTACAATTTAAAAATGTGAATATAAATTGTCCTAATTTGTTTTTCCTCGCACGTTTAATCTAATATAACATATTTTTATAAAATTTGAATATAGTATAAAATGTGTACACCACATATGCAAAAGAACCCATAAAATTCCTTACATATAAAACAAAACTAGTTGAGATATGGGACCGGATAAGATGGGGATGTAGATTGGGATTCTACGTTCTAGAAAGATTCTACACCAAAATCTTAACATTCTACATCTACAAAGGATCAGGTAATATCATACTTGATTTTGTCAAAATAAATCATAAAATCGTAGAATCGTAATATCCTAATCAAAAATTTAACAACCATGCGAAAATATTTTTTTAACATCACCAATATTTCCCGCAACATCCAAATATTTTGCCTCTTCGCTCGTGCTCTTCAGCTACTCGATGCCATGGCAAGATACGTATGAGCAAATTTTTTGTGCACAACATACAAATCAAACTCAAACAGTAATTTGCAATTGCTAAAGCTGACATTGCCTACTAAATAATAAAAGTACGGACGTGGATTTAAAAAAATGTCAATGAACAAGCCGAGAATATCCTCATGTTTAACTGCGAAATGAAGTTTAACGGACCCTTAAAGAAGGATTTGGAACATCTACATTTGCCATGTACAAAACCCATACATAGTAAAAATTACATGTAGATGTGTAGTTTGATGCATTGTTGTTGGAAACTCAATTGGAATGGGCAACGCACTTTCGATACTAGTACAAAATTTATTTGAAAAATTTGAAAAAACATTCTGAAGGTAGGGGAAACGTTTAAGAATGATTAGGATACAATTGAAATACTTTATAAAAACTCTTGAAAGAAGCTCTGCGAAAACTTGAAATATTAACTTTTATATATTTTTCTCCTAAATATTTATAAAATTATTTATGTAAATTTTTACTAAAATTTTTAAAGATTTTTACTAAGTTTTTTAAATGTCTCCTTTAAATCTTGTGAAAATTTCTTAATAAGATTCCTATATTAAGTTTTCAATTATATATCGCTTTTTGATTGTCTTTATATTTTTTAACTGCATTTTTCATTTTTATTTTTCTTTTGGTTAAAAAATTTAGTGATGAAAAAAAATAACAAAAAATCCTCTTTTATTTTATTCTTTTTTTCCCACTTTTTTTTTTTTTTGGTTTTTTCGAATTCAAAGCACAACACTAATATTTTTTACTTCCCTTTCCTATTTTGGTAAAATGGTTTGGTGCAGAAGGGAGAAGCGTTAGTCTTTTAAGTCTTTATCGGGGACAAAAGGACCACCGCAATCAAAGCCTGCGTTCTCAGTAGGTGAAGACAACAATGGGTGGGTTTTTGGTGAGGTCCAAGAAGTCAAAGATCCCCCGGGTACTTGCACCCTTCATGAAAAATAGGGGGCAAAAATTAAAGCCCCGCACGCGAAAGTGAGGTGATGGCCATGACAGGCTAACTGCAATGCTGCTGAAAGTAACGTGGCCAGTGCAGTGAAGATGATTGACCATGTATGTCGGAGTGGGGATGTCCTGTCTCTTTTATGTAATTTCCTAAAACGTCAGATGTTATTACATATATTTTTTTTTAGAATAAAATGAAATTTTATTTTTTTATATTATTATTATGATTATCGGTTAATATAATATTATATAAGTATATTATAATTTGATAGGATATTAATATTAATTTTATAATAAATTATATAATAATATAATATTAATTATCTCTCTCCTTTTCTATCTTAGCTAAATATAGTATGAGTAAATTTTCATTACATCACGATATTACTTATCACTCATTATTACTTTTTTAATACCACAGTATTACTTATTCCTAGTTTCTTATCCTGCAAACAAATCGGGGATTCAAACTGGTCAAGTATCTTAGCCTTGTTTGGATATTCCTTGGGATCTACCTCCTCCAACCTTGTTTAGATGCTCCTTCCCAGCCATCCCACATCGGTGGGGATCTACCTCCCCCACACCATATAACCCTTTCGGTCATATGGAGTGAGTAGCCTTACTTGACCTGCTTACTGGGCTACTCACTCAATTATATTATTATGATGATAAATTCTATATAAAATTTCTATTTATACAGTATTAGCTGATACACATATAAATAGTTTAGCATTTTGTGAGGGTAAAGTGAACAACTTCATTAATTTCCAAACATTGGAAAATATCTTATGAGCTGCAATAGACTATTTGCCTGAACGTAAATTTCTCTCTTTGGAATTGCTTTGACATTTTCATAGGCGAAAAGCCTTGAATAGCGATGTAAGCTCTACTTGAGCAGAATCCGAACTGCAACACAAGTCAAAATTTGCGGGAGTGTTCTATACAGAAATTTTTAAAAAATGAAAATTCCTTTTTATAGCGAATGATGTGGTTCATTCTCTTTCTCTCATATCACTGGAGTTCATAATTTGAAAACCAAAAACTGTCATATCTGTCTGTTTGGGAATTCTATGTGAAAAATTGACTTGTGTAGCATTTTCCACTTGAGAATCTTGCTTAACAAATTGGAAACGTAAACGAGATGGTGGTTGAGACCGATGTTAAACTTGCAGATGCCAAAGTTCAACTCCATTGCTTTTGTTCTTCTTCTTTTAAAAAAAATTGAACATGTACTCCACCGAAAAGAGAAAAAACATAAATGCAGTCTAGTCTTCAACTTCTATCTTAGACATGAAAAATAAAATATATTTGTTAATTTCATGGAGAATAGGGGAGAAGAAATTCTAGGAAATGCCAAATTTTGATCGGTTGTTTTGCATGAAAACCTAGAAGTACAAGAAAAAATTCCAAGAAAGTAGAGAACTTTTAGAAAACAACATTTCAAGTTTAACACGAAATCAAGAGATATTAACAAACAAAAAGAAACGTCCAAATCTCTATCCCTTTCTCCCAATGCCCTTCTTTGGTTCTACATAAGAAGAAGTACAAATCTCCATGAATGTCTCCCTCTCGGTCAATATCTATATCAACTACGTACTTTTATTAGGATACGTAAAAATTATTTTACTCTCGTATTTTATCCATACAACGAACTAGGCATAATTTCTCTACAAAAGAATTTGTAGCTTTTATGCTAAACCATGAAATAGTGTAATAGATAACAAAGGTTTACTTTGGCCATAACTTTTGCAAAGAACAGAAGCACATAATTGAAACTCGATAACAAATTCAAAGAAAACATTACATCACTGCGTGTTCATCACCTAAAAGATCCCAAAGGTCCATATTGTCGAAAAAAATGTCACTCCAATCACTCTGGCTTCCTTGAAAAGAGCTCCCACCGGTTTCCTGTAAACCTGGTGGTACTTTTTCTGCCCAATGCCCTATAAGGGGCTCCTCATTTGAGCCATCAACGGACCATGGGGTTCCGTTGTTAATTTCCGAGTCAACCAGCATGCTATCCAACCATGATATTCCATCATCCCCTGCTGGCGGCGGTGGCAGTGGTGGCTGTGGTGTTGGAGATCGCTTGGCGAGGTTGCAGCTTGTTTGGATACTATCCATAATGGCAGGTTTGCCCCCCAACCAAGATAGATTTTTTGAGAAGGTCCGAGGTCGAGGTCGTATGACTTTGGTTTGAATCGTCTTCTTCTGAGTCTTGAATTCCACCTCTTCCCTTTGAGTAATTATCAGTTTCTTTAGCAGGTGGGTATTCCAATAGTTTTTCACATCATTTGATGTTCTTCCTGGAAGTCTACCAGCAATCAGCGACCATCTGTTTAAAAGAGAAGAAGCAAATGCGTCAAATTCGCGAATTACAGAGATACAAACAGTTGCAGGAGAGTTTCTAATTTATTAAAAGTAAAATGTTATTTGTAATTGTCACAAAAGTTTTTGTTACTTCCAAAAACAATTTAGATTTGTATGGTTATATATACATACATATATATATATATATATATATATATGGGGATTCGTATGGTATTTTAAGTTCATGTGGAAGTAACATGATAGGGATTGACAATAGCTAACTATAAGATATTGATCAGTAACTGTTTAAGGACAGTGGCTTTTAGCTGGGTTATTGACATCTGTTATTTTATATCTGTTATTATTTAATAGCAATAATATAGGTATAATTCTTAATCAGCTGGACTTAATTAACTGTACATGAATTTTCAAACTTGAAGCGTTGATTGACACAAAAAAACTGATCTATTGACACTTCGCTTCTAAATTTTCCCATTACCTTTGTGTTTAAACAAATAAAATGTGATTTGTTGATGTTCTAGTTTTTTTTTTTTTATTTTTTTTTATAGCTTTTTTATACCCGATGTATTTGAAATTGGGTAAAGATATTTTAGGAACAACTCTTTAAAGTCCTCCTCTCACATGCTGTGAGGTCCCTGCTAGGTAGGGTTCTTGACATTGTTTAGCAGCATTTGATGTCTAACGTTAAATGCCTCTCTCTCTCTCTCTCTCTCTCTCTCTCTCTCTCTCTCTCTCTCTCTCTCTCTCTCTCTCTCTCTCTCTCTTGTTTTGCTTTGTTCTGTGATAGCTTAATGCAAGTCAGGCTATTATAATCGAGTTTGACAAGAGAGCTTACCATATATATACATATATAAGTATATATATATATATAGAGAGAGAGAGAGAGAGAGCTTAGACCGTATGTAGAGAATAACTTGACAATCGCATGAGCTATTACAATGGCAGAATCAAACGTTAAATAGTTGCTTGCACTTGCCTGTTGCCCAGCAGCTTGTGAAGCCTGATAATGAGATCAACTTCATCTACACTAAAGTTTCCTCTCTTTATATCTGGCCTCAGATAGTTCAACCATCTCAGTCTGCAGCTTTTCCTGCACCTGTTCAATCCTGCAAATACATATACACGTTAACTAAATCATCAAATAGTCTCTCTCTCTCTCTCGGAATTACCTGCTCTGAGAGGAACTTGGTGCCATTTTCCTTCACCATGCTTTTCAATGCACTTCTTGAGAAGAATGTCTTCTTCCTCAGTCCATGCACCTTTTCTCACTCCTAAAGGAACACTTTCCATAGCCTGCGTTATTTGCTGCCTACCTAACAGGGGCTTCAATGTACATATGTGCACGTGAAGTGTTCAGTAGAGAGCTGCTCGAATCTCTCTGATTTATACTATGTACATTTCGTAACTCTTCTCTAGCTTTGAAGCTCCCAAGACACACAACCTGACGTGCATGTTTCCCCTCCACATACTGAGCCTTCAGTTCACAATCGTTAATCAACTAACAGTCCAACAATTTCAGACGGCTAAAAGTCCAACTAGTTCGTTTATAGCATCTCCGATCCAAAATCTTTAAAATCATCTTTGTTTTGACATTTTTTTAAAATTTAAATTTTATGAATCCCACTTTTTCATCTTATTATTTCAACTCATCCAACCTTTATTTTCATTATTCATTTTTCAAATTACCATTCTTTTATATGAAAAAAGTCAAAAATCACATATTGTGCTTTTATTTTATTCAAAATGTAATTATTTATTATAATATTTTAATTTAATTATTTATTACCATATTCAAAAAGTAACCATTTTTTTATGTTATTATTCAAGTCAAAATTATTTTTTTGTTTTTAATGGATGTTGAAATTTTAATTGTTATTAGAAGTTGGTAGAAATAGATTGATTAATTCTTAAATTTGAAAAAAAAAATTTCAAAGTAAAAAGGTGGAGTAATAAGATAAAAAAAAATAAGAATTCATTGATTCCATAGATTAAAATAATTTGAGTTTCAATAAATAATCAATAAAATTAAAATATTTTTTTAATTTCATGTATATATATATATAATATTTTTCAGATAAATAAAAGCAAGTAAAATATAAATAATTTATTTATTCCACATATTAAAAAATCTCAAATATAAATAAATATTTAACAAAGTCAAAAAAAATTAATGCATTATTTAGCTTAAAACAATGATTAGTATAATGATACCACATAATTAGTGTTTTAATTTTTCATGAATAGTGAAATGAAAAAGCCTTCAAAATTTTTGAAAAACTTTCAAATTTGAAGGTGATAAATGAAGGTCTCTTTTATTTCTTTAAATTTTTAAAGTAATGAAGATGAGTTGAAAGATCAAATTTAAAACTCACTTTTAAATTTAAAAATTTAAAAGTGAATTAGAGATGCTCTTACAAGTTCCAAATCGTCGTATTTTTCAGCCTTATACATGTGTGTGTGTGTATATATATAGGAGAGAGAGAGAGAGAGAGAGAGAGAGAGAGAGAGAGGCACTATACCAGTGTTTTCAAATGTGGACCCTACTAATTGAGCTAATCAATTCGGGGAGAATTTTCAGAGCCCGGTTCTCTTAGAGAATGTTTTGTCTCAAACTGAAACCGTAAAAAGAAGGGTTTTACACGATTCTACAAAGTTGGTCTTTGATGATTATGTCTTACATTATTCATCCGAGTCTCATTAGCTTGTGTATTTGAGTTAACAAATTCATTGATAAATTGTTTTTTTTTTTTTGTTTGTTTTGGTTTGGACAAGGATTTCTTTAGAATAAAAGAATTCTGGCTGACCAGTGTTTATGGCACTATTTCAAGATATTACGTATTAAAATTATATTTTTAATTGACTTTTTACTTTTTCTAAATTTTTTGCACCAACCATAAATTTTTTATCTTTAAAAGATATATAAATTTAGAATATAAATAAAAATTTATGACCAAATGGTGTGCTGTTAGGTATATAGAGCAGTAAGAGTCCCTACAACCTATTGGATTAAATCCCTATCCCTTTAATTTTCATTGAAACCAATTAGCAAGAGTTTTGAGCTAGATCTTTTCTGGTACAAGGCGAGTTCGTTTGGTACAATTTTTTCTTATAAATTAAAGATAAGTAAAAAACTAAAATGTCAAAATGTCAAAAAAAATTACCTTGTTTGTTTATAAGTTAAAAACAAATTAGGCCCAAAAGCCTTACCAACCGGGCTTTGAAAAGTATGATGAGTCCCAGCATTGTTTTTTGAAAAGTAGATTCGAAATATCACATCAGCATGATAATGTGGTGTACTCAACTAATTAAAAATAAATATATTATGTATTTTTTGTCAACTTAACTAGATAGATAATAAATATAAACATGTTAAAAAAATATTATTTTTATTATTCTAAAATTAGGTCAATTAACCTAAAAATTAGATCAATTAAACTAAAATAAAATATATATTTATTTTTAATTACTTGAACATAGCACCACAGCATATTAATATAATGATCCGAATCTATTGAACAATTTCTACACAAATAGCGTTTCATTGCCATACGTTTATATGAGAGAGAGAGAGAGAAAGAGAGAGAGAGAGAGAGAGTCCAATGAACCCAATGAATCTTGTAAATAGAAGACAAAAGTATGTGTCCAGCTATGTAGTCATCCCAATATCATGACAGTTGGTTTGGAAGGAATGACGCTTATTGGCAATCGACACTAGTCACTTTTCAGTTTTATCTGTTTATTTTAAAATTATTAGAAATTGCTAAAACCCGTGAAAATCTTAAATATAACTTTCTAGAAATTTATTTATTTTTGTCCATGAAGGCAAAAGTTTTAAAAGAGTCTCATCTCTCTCATCCAACTGGACTCGAGCTCTCTACAAATTTCTCAACGTCTCTTTATAACATAATGGTATACATATATAATATGTATGTATTACTAGAATGAGATTTCTCAACGTCTCTTTGTCAAAAATGAGATTTTTGGAGAATAATTTTTTGTACCAAATATTTTTCCAAAAAAATTAATCCCAAATCTTATCCTCTGACAACATAAATACAAAAATAAGGCTTGCGTGATCGATTAATTTTACTAAATTGAAATGACACGGAGTGATGGACACAAGTTGATTACGATGTTCTCTAATAATAAGAAAAATTATTCAATGCTTCTAAAATACTATTTCATCTTTATTTAACTTCTCACTTAATAATGAGTTTCTTATAATCTATTTTCATGTAAGATGAGAACCAAATATGGTAGTGTTTTAAAAGCTTTGAATAATTTCTCCTAACAGCCGTGTTTAAAACTAAAAATTCCTGGTTAAATAAGTAACTTAAAGTAGTTTTCTGTCTTACAAGAGATGATTTAAATAAGTTTCTTTTGGGTTCATTAATTTTGCAGCATCAATGTTGAATTTATTTTAAAAAGTTTCTTGCACTCACATGACAAAACAACACGTGTTAGTCTCTGAGTCGCCTCCCTAAAAAATTCTAAGGTGAATCAATCTTGTAGAATTCAAACGGTGCCAACGAGGATGATACATGGTCTCTTTCACTGACTTTGTACATCGTGAGTATTTTAAAATGTTTCTTGCACTCACATGACAAAATAACATGTGTTAGTCCCTGAGTCGCCTCCCTAAAAAATTCTAAGGTGAATCAATCTTGTAGAATTCAAACAGCGCCAACGAGGATGATACATGGTCTCTTTCACTGACTTTGTACATCGAGAGAATTCTAACAAGTTTCTTGCACTCACATGACAAAATAACACGTGTTAGTCCCTGAGTCGCCTCCCTGAAAAATTCTAAGGTGAATCAATCTTGTAGACAAACCGTGCCAACGAGGATGATGCATGGTCTCTTTCATTGACTTTGTATCTACTCTCGATACGCACTAACAAATTGAAAAATGAAAAATGTTTTTCTTACAGAAATTATTCTCATCAAATGGAGTTGCAGTGTCAGTTATGTAATTAAAAAATTATTTTAATAAGTATTTTTATTTTAAAGTAAAAGATTATCATTTAAAGTTTAAACACATCACCTTATATAAAAAAATTTGTGAATTTTTTGATTTATATAGCATTCAAAATTTTAAATTGTTTATGTATTTTCAAGTAATGCATCATTTCTCTTCTTCAACTTTTCTTTTCTATCACGATGCAGTGAGTCATCCAATTAGGTGAGACCTCTTGTCCTGTGCGTTACCTAGCTGCATTGTGAGAGGACTAGGAGCGATGAGTATTTAGATCCAATATTTTTTTAGTTGAAATGAAATCAATCAATCAATCAACTTATAGAAAAATATTCAATGTAACAATGATGTTACGTCATTTGGTTGGCGTAGTATCATGTCATTTGGTTCGCATAATGTGATTGGCTTGTGATACCACGTCAGCAAAATAATGTGATATCACTGCTACATTGAATATTTTCTTCTATATTATATATGTTATTGATTACACTCCAAAAGTATAATTTCAAACCCCAAATTAGTAGATTGTTAGCCATTTTTGTACATACTAGACTAGTGTTTTATCCTCTGAAATAGCCTAAACATGTTTTAATTTGTTTTTACCGGAATTGGAGTTAAACAAAGGGAAAAGAAGAAGAAAAATCAGTCCACCGATCGATCGGCCTAACAGGCGATCAATCTCTCAACTTTCCCGATTGATCGGTGACGTTGAAAATCCACCGATTGCACTCCTGCAGACTTAGAGGCCCTCTCCAAACCAAACTTCAGAGAGGGTGTTTTACCGATTGCCTCATTGATAGATTGATCAGTCGCTCCAATCCTTGCTTTTAACCTTCGTATATAGAGCTGTTTTGGGCAATTTTTAGGGGGCTCTCTTACTTTTTCTTAGTTTTTAGCTTAGATTTCTTTGTATCTAAGAGTAGGGTAGAGATATAAACTTTATTTTCTTTCATTTTCCTCAACTTTTCTTCATTTTTCATATAACCAAACACTAGATCTTTTTCAATTAAATGCAAGATCTACATTTCTTTATGCTTTTTTCTATAGATTTTAGTAGCTAAACTTCCACTTGGATGTAGATCAACCAAGGATTTTCAAGAATTTCAATGGAAGTATCTAGATTTCAATGATTTATCCAATGATTTCTCTAAATTCATCTTAATTGGGTTGTAGATCTATAGAATACTTAGATTCATAATCACTATTGGTAATTTCTATGCAAAATTTTTAAATTAGAGTAGGAATTGCACAATTGATGGTTTGCTTTTATGATTCTTTAAATTGAATACAAATTTATACTCTATTAAGTATGAATTCAATGTTATATGGTCAAATCTTCCGAATCAAGGATCCATGAAGTGATCCTTGATTTGAGTTATAAATTCCTCTATTGAAACTCTTGTTAAACTTAGTAGATTGAATCTATTATATCCAAACCTTTTTAATTGCATCTCAATATAGTTATTAATTGTTTTGATTGCTAGAATAGATTTAATTGCTTTACTTTATTTATTAATCAAAATCTCTCCAATCTCAAACACATTTTTGGCCTTATCGTGTCCCGATTTTTTTCACTAGAGGGAAATACGCACAAGTGGAAAAAACACGGTACTCTCTAGTTAGAACTCATTCTCCTAGAAAAATGAGTGCTACTAGGTTTGAATTGAAAATTAATTTTGATTAAGGGCTTTTGAAAAAGATTTTGATTAAGATGAGTTAGGTCACCTAAAACTAAGTGCAATCCGAAGATTAAACTTTGGATTTTTGAAAAAATGTTTTGAAAATTATCTCAAGATAGGGTTTTTAAGAAAAATAGGTTGTTTGGCAACCTTTGAAAAGTTTTAAGTCTTTTTTGAAAATAACTTCAATTTGGTCTTTGAAAATAGTAATTCTAGGTTCGGAGGTTGATTATGTGTAGGAAAGATGCACTAAGCCATCACCCTATCCCAACCTTTCGGTGCCTACATGTCTATTCACCCTAGATTCACTCATATAGAATCTGTGATTGATAAATATCCAATTATATCCACTTTAAAAATAACTTTAGAAAGAAATTTGATACGATGCATGACATGCAAGTGCAAGAAAAATGTTTTGATTTTGAAAATAGTTTTGAAAAGAAAGATTTGATTTTTGAAAGAAGGTTTTAGAAATTGAAATTGGAGATTTGAAAATAAATTTTGGAATTAGAAACTTGAAATAGATTATGTAATTGAAAATTTAAAAAAGGTTATGAAATTGAAAATACGAAAAAGGTTATGACCGCACTCATGAGGGTTGCCTACGTATCCTTTTGTTGAGAATCATGTCAATCATAGTTCGGACAAGAGTCCGACTGAAAATAGACACTTTTAGATTTTTTGAAATGCTTTATTTAAGAAGGATTTGATTTAAACTTTGAATAAGAGACTTGGAATTGACTTTGATTTGAAATTGAACTCGAGAATTTGAAATTGATTTTGACTTGAAAATATTGAACTTGAAAGAGAAACTAAGACTTAATTTAGAAATATTGAGATTTTGAAAATATTTTGACTTAGATTAAAATTGGAAAACCATCTTGATTTTGGAAAAGAGTTTTAGAAAGGAGCTGAAACTTCCTAACTTTAGGGTTGAGATTGAACTGAGGTTTGGCTTCCTAGGGTTTATGTCACCTAGGATTAAAGCATGTACTTGAATTGGAAATGTATAATTTAGACTTGAGAGGTTTGATTTTAGAAAGTTGGACTTAGGAAAGATTTGGTTTGACTGAGAAGCACTTCACTAGGGAAGGTTTGAAAAGATTTGACTTGAAAGAGTTTAGAAAGTTAAGATTTATGAAAGATTGGATTTTGAAAAGTTTTGAATTAGGAAAGTTTCAAAATAGGAAAGTTTCATTTTAGGAAAGTTTTTACATTAGGAAAAAGTTGATTTTAGGAAAGATTTGAATTTGGAAAGATTTAAATTTAGAAATAATTAAAAAGTTGAGATTTGGAAAAGTTTGAAATTAAGAAAGGTTGGACTTAGAAAAGATTTGATTTCTATTTCCTAAAACAGAAGATTAGATTTTATTTTAAAAAATAGATGATTTGATTTAGTTTTTAAAATTAGTGGATTTAATCTAGTTTCCTAAACGGGAAAATTTGATTTAGTTTCCTAAATTGGAGGGTTGGATTTGACATGGAATTGAAAAGGTTAAATTTTGAAAATCTAGAATTTGAAAATCTCTGATTTAGTGGAAAATGAGATTTTGAAAATCTAATATTTGATATAGAAAATAGTTTTTGAAAACCTATGATTTGAAGCAAAAGAGCAAGTCATGTTCTAGAAAAGAGAACTAAGGTTTTCTAATTATGATTTCTAAGGCTTGATTTGGACTAAAAAAAAAAGAGTTTTTGGAAAGAAGATCTTTGAAAAAGGTTTTTAGGAAAGAGATATATTTGAAGGGAGTTTTTAGAAAGATGCTTTAAAAGAGTTTTTAGAAAGTTGATTTTTGAGGAGAATTTTTAGAGAGAACTTTGAAAAACAATTTTGAAAAGGGGCTTGAATATGGACCTTTGAAATCTTTTGAATGTTTCACTTTCCTACAACGATTCTAACCACAAAAAGATTAGAACCTGTTGACTTAAGGTTGATCCTCATGTTGATTTTGATGATAACCAAACCTTATGTTATTTTACTAATGCATTTATTTAGTGTGCAGATTAATAAAGTTTATAATTTAAACTTAAAGTTCAATTTTAAGTCTAATACTTGTCAAAGTGAATACACAACAAGATCAAGATCAAGCAATAGCTATGCAATGAACCCAACAGAGCATTGACACATATTTCTACTTCAAACAGATTATTTGCATTCGAAGAGATTGAAGGTATTCAAATAAAGCTTTCATTAAGTATATATAGACTCAATAAAGTTGTCTTGCGCTCAGAAAGATTGAAGACTTCATCAGATTGTGCTAAAATTAGTTAAAGATGATTCAATTATGAAGATGTTGAAAATGCTCAAGAGAAGACTTCATCAAATGTGCAAAAGGTCAAATTCAAGAAAGTGTGATTGGAAGTTTCTTAAGAAGAAGATTCATGTTGATTATCTGATCTCTACATGGAATCCAAGTGAAAAATTTTTCTGAGATATAAAGAATCAATGAAGACAATGTGTATGAAGAAATTTCATTAAGCTTACAATAGTCTTATTGAAGTGATTTTAAAGAAGAATGAAGAACTTCTAGCAAAAAGATGAAATTGGCAATGAAGCTTTGTGAAGCTTTACATAATAGAGAAAGCTTGGCATCGAAAGAGAATGTTCTACAATTAAAGATGAAGCTTTGAATACAAAGAAGAAGAGTTCAAAGTTGATTAAGTGAAGCTTTTTGATAGTTTAGAAATCAAGAGGAAATGAATACCAAATGATTGATTCAATCCAAATTGAATAGAAGTTATCTCTAATGAGTCAAAGAATTTTGATTGATCATCATACCCCAAAGAGAAGACCCCTTGAAGATCTTATACTATTGCTGAGATGAACTGGATCATTGTAAGTCAGAAAGCAGATTTCTGGACAATAAGCGTACTCATGGAAATGAGGAGTCGCCTCATAAAGACAGACACAAAAAGCTTGAAAACAAAATGTGCAAAGAGCCGACTCATGAAAATGAGGAGTCGCCTCATGAAGACAAACGCAGAAAAACTTGAAAGTCAAATGAGTAAAGAGCTAACTCTTTAATATAAAGAACCGACTCATGAAACTTGAAGAAGTTTTCTGTACAAAGAGTGGACTCATGAAATTGAAGAGTTGCCTCATGAAGACAGAAGCAAAATGATGTGAAGACATAATGATCAATGAGCTGACTTATTGATATGAAGAGTAGACTCATGGAGACAGTAGATAATATCTGTAAAATGCAGAACTAGAAGTGTTAATTCTTTAAGCCTAGAGTCGACCCCTGGGATATAACGACTAGTTTTTCTAACGTTATAATGGATTGGACGTGCATTAAATGAAACCCAACAACCTCTAACGGATGAAATCAATACAGGGGTTTATATACAAGCTTCTAGCTGCATTTATAATAAGAAGAGAGACAAGAAACAATAATCCACTGACTGATCAACTGAAATTCCTGAACAGTCCTCTTGTCTTCACTTTGTGAGCTTTGATTGTATAATCCACTATTGTTAGAGAGTTTGTGAGTTACTTGTATATCTTTATACACTTGTAAATGAGAGTTTGAGAGTTCTCTTGAGAAAGAAAAACTCTTGTCAGTTTGAGTGGAGGTTGGACAAAATCACTTGGTGGCTGAAGAACTTGGATACAAGTTTTTGTGTATAGTGAGCAGAGCACTTGGTCAATCAGCACCCATTTGTAATTAGAGATTACATAGTAGAGGAAGACTTCAAGAGGATTTTGGGGTGAGGACGTAGACCACGGATTGTGGTTGAACCCCAGTAAATCTTTGTGTTCTTTCTATTGCTCTATTTTCTTCTCTTCTGCTGATTACATTAGTTTACATATAGATTGATTACTGTTCCATTGTTTAGATTAATTTTAATTAATCTTAGTTGTTATTAATCTTCAAAAAACCCAATTCACCCCCCTTCTTGGGTTGCCTTTTGGGCCAACAGAACCATTCTAAGTTAGTGGCTTTGAAAACAACATAGATTTGAAATATGGACCATTATGATCACTTTGAATTTCACACTTTTCTAAAACAATCCTAGCCATAGAATGGCTAAAATCATCTTAAAATCGTAGTTTTGATTAAAAAAAAATAATTTAGGGTTTACCCTCAAAATATGGACCTTGATGGTCACAATGAGTATAACACTTTTCTAAAACAACCCTAACTATGGAATGGATACAATCACTTTAGGAGTGTGATTTTAAAATATAAGTTTGAAAAAGAAATTTGAATTCAAGTTTGAAAACCACTTTGATGCGAGTTTTGAAAGAGAGATTTGATGCAAATTTGGAAAACTATTTTGAATGAATGTATGAATATGATATGCACAATACAATAGGATCGTGAACATACAAGGCTAGGGTTCATTACATAATCAAAGGAGTCGAACCCACACCATCAAGAGTCGAATTTGAAGAAAGCCCTCAATATGGTGACCTTAAAAAAATCTTCCTAGGCATGAATCGGGGAGTCCCTTGTTTCAAACATACAAAAAATGAGGGTAGAATAAGGGGGATTAAAATAGGAGAAAATCCTAGTAGGTTAGGAGGAAAAAGAGAGAGATAGGGGAATTATATAAATGTAAATCAAAAGCCTACTTTATCTTCTTCTTGCTTTGCTTGCTTTATTTACTTTGCTTTACTTGAGCTTTAGAACCTCGGAATTGCAACACCTTGAGTCTTTAATAGAGGCTTTGGGGGCTTCTGTTTAAGTGTATAGAGTGTATGGATGTTAGGGTTTAAATGTATGGAGGCTAGGGTTTGAAGAGACTAGAGAGGGCTAGGGTTTAGAGAGACTTCGAGCTCTGTATTTCAAAAAATAAAGTTTTAGACTGAGTTTGCAGACCTTTTTCACACAGCAGGAGGTTTATATTTATAGACACAAAAATATCCTAGCGCCTGTTGCAATGGCACTAGGTCAAAAAATCTACTGGCGCCACTCCTAGTGGCGCTAGGCCAATTTTGGCTTGGCGCCATTGCTAGTGACTCTGGCCACTTAGAAAAGTTTTAAGGCAGTAAAAAACATATCTTTCGACCCTTGATACGTAAGGCACGAGATTTGGGAGCCTGTCTTAGTGATTACCATGCAATTTTTGACTTGGCTCCACTAGGAGTGATTTCGAAAAGTTCGGGAATGATCTGAAAGGACCCGAGTAACAAGACTCGGCTGGGAATGGATGGAAACTCTCGGGAGAGTGTCTTGGAGGTAATAGGCTTGAAAAGTAATGTCGGAGTGTTTGAAAAGGTTGATCGGCTTGCTAGGGGCAAAACAGTCAATTGAACCAGAAAAACACTGGAATGGAGTCGGAGTGACCCGTGAGACGGCTTGAAGGCTAAAAAAAACTATTGAGAGTGTTCTAAGGGGTTACCAGTTTAATACCCAGAGCTGGTGTGGTTGAAAAAGACGACTAACCTACTAACGGTAAAATGGTCATTTTGCACTGGTCTTGCCGAAATGGACTCGAAACTTGGAAGAGTGTTAGAAGTTTGAGAATACTATTAGAAACATTCTCAAGAAGTTACCGATTTGATACCCAAAGCCGGTGTGGTTCCCGGAGGCAGTCGGATGCCTAGGGGCAAAATGGTCATTTTGACCAAATGGTCTCGGAATTGATCCGGAACCAATTGGAAGGCACTTGAACATGTCAGATTGTCTTTGAGACAATCTTATAAAGGTGGACTTACCGCTCTGAGGACTTAGGTACTTTTTCGAGAAGCATGCTAAAAAAGACCCAAGGGGTAGTTTGGTTATTTTTCATTTGAGTGGGCTAGCAGGCACTGGTGTTGACCTGAGTTTTGAGTGTTTCTGTTATTCTGACGGTGTGACGAGTTGGTTTTCAAAGGTATCTCATCATTTGGTAAACTTGCCTCGGCTAAAAAACATGTTCGGTCTTGTGACATAGGGGTTTGTTAGCAATTCCCAATGTCGACCTATTTGCGAGTGTTTATACCACTCTGACGGTTGCGATGTTTGCGAGTATTTTCACCACTCTGATGGTGTGCGTTCATTCCGAAGACTGCTTAATCTCGGGAAGCTACTAGATGGACTTATCTTCTAAGGAATCAACTTTCTCGAAAGATATGCCGGATAACGAACATTCTCCATTAGAAGGCTAGCAGGTGCCAGAAGTGAATCATTCTACCATCTCGGGGACTTGGGTTCCGTCCCGGCCAACAGGTTTGAAGGGACTTACCGTTTCGAAGAGTTTTCTCTGTAAACGTATAGAACTAGATGGACTTACTGCATGAAGGATCAACTTTCTCGAAAAACGTGCCAAATTGAATTTGATTGGTTTAGATTTGAGATTGAAATAAGGACTTATCATCTTTGAGAAAACATGCCCATTGGAATTAGGCCAAGCAATGCCATAAAGGCATTTTGGTCATTTTGTCTCTATTGGGCCCGACGGGCCCGTGAAGTGATTAATTGACTAGAGTGAGTCTGGAAAACTGGTTTTGGCTTAAATATGTTTGTGTCAGTTTGGATGTGAGTCCGAGAAGACTGGAGATTACCAAGCGGGCAAATATGGGGTGTTTACAGGTTTCTTTTACTTAGATTCAATTTTGCTTACTTGCTAGTCAATTTGGGTTAGTTTAGTCTTTGCCAAGTGTTGGTAGCCTATATTTGGCTTGGTCTTTGAAGAAATCGACTCCGGTACTCACATGATTTTATACTTCAATCGTGACACCTGTTTTCTTGCGGAAGCGCAAATTTACACCATCTTTGGGAGCAATTCAAAGTTTTTAAAATTTTTTTATTTACGTCCAAACGTGTAGAGCAAGTGATCGTGTTGTAATTTTTTCGGTTAAGTTTTAGATCGTTCTTCCCAAGAGATTTGTGCAAATCTAGTAATCAACACAAATTATGATATTAGGGAATTATTGGACCAAATTACTAAAAACAAGTGGAGAATCAAATCTATGGTAACCAAAATTAGACCAAAATTCTTTTAGGATCTTTGGGAGTTGATTGGCTAACTGTCGCACCCCGATTTTTTACACTTGCGAAAAACACACAAGTGAAAAAAACACGTTACTCTTTCGTTAGAACTCATCCTCTTAAAAGAACAAGTGCGACTAGGTTTGAATTTGAAATTGATTTGACTAAAGGCTTTTGAAAAAAGTTAGAGTCGCCACTTAACTTGATTAAGGTGAGTTAGGTCACCTAAAATTAAGTACAATCCAAAGATTAAACTTAAGATTTTTGAAAAGGTTTTAAAAAACTTTCTCAAGAGAGGGTTTTTAAGAAAATAGATTTTTTTAGCAACCTTTAAAAAGATTTAAGCCCGTTTTGAAAAATAACTCTATTTTTGGTATTTGAAAACAGTGATTCTTGACTCAGAGGTTAGTTACGTATAAAGAAGATACACTAAGCTATCACCCTATCCCGCCCTTGCGGTTTCTACATGTCTATTTACCTTAGATTCACTCATTTAGAATCTTTAATTGTCCATTGTCCAATTATATTCACTTTGAAAAGAGTTTTGAAAAGAGGTTTGATATGATGCATGACATACATGTGCAATAAAAAGATTTGAAGCTTGAAAAAGTTTGTAGGAATTGTAATAAATTGAGGCTAGAACAAAACAATTAAGCATAATTAACTCTAACAACTTGCTATTCAAATTTCAAATGAGTTTTAAGAGGAATGTAGATAAAATTGATCAAGTGTACCAATTTTCACAAGGGATCGAGGAGATAGAGTTTGGGTAACTCAAATCAAGGATCTGTCCATTGATCGATGACTCGGGCAAATAAGAGTTAAAAACCTTGGGTTCTCTCCCAGTTAGAGTATGACTTGAAATCCTTGTGAGGTCCTTAGAAGCAAACCAAAAGTTTATTAAACCATGATTATGAATTGAAGAGTTCTGTAGAAATCAACTCCAATTGAGTAGAGAAGAAGAAATCTAGAAATGTTTTATAATTTAGTTTTCAAACCCCTTTAAATTCCATGTTCCAATATTTTTTCAAAATTAGTCCAAGAGTTTGTTTTCTTGATATCCTAGGAATCTATGTTTTAGAAAATCCCTTCTTGTCTCCTAAACCTCATTTTGCATCCTTGCATTCTTACCTTTATTCATTGCATCAAAAAGGTTTTCGAAGTCATTACTGCATCATGTTTTCAAAAAGTGTCACATATCATAGGTTTCTAAATAAAAAAGCTTCACATGAAATTGTAGAGATCTTCAAATCAAATCTTTTCATTTTGGAAACAGGATCAAATCTTTCTATTTTGGAAACCAAATCAAATCTTCTATTTTTTAAAACAAAATTCAATCATCTATTTTTGGAAACAAAACGAAACTTTCCTTTTTCAAAACTTTCCTAAAATGAAACTTTCCTTTTTCAAAACTTTATTAAAATAAAACTTTTCTTTTCTAAAACTTTCTTAAAAGAAAATTTTTCTTTTTCAAAACTTTTCTAAAATAGAACTTTCCTTTTTCAAAATTTTTCTAAAATAAAACTTTCCTTTTTCAACTAACAATCATACATTCCATATTTCACCCAATCAAATATTTTCCATTTTAAGGCATCCTTCCTAAACCCTATGTTACTTACATCCCAAGTCACTTCCAATCCTAGATTGTCTAATCCTAGGTCAATCTAACCCTAGATTACCTTAACCCTAGTTTGCCCAACCCAAATTAGGAGGCCTTAAGATTGTAACTCTGGGACCTTTTTTAAACCTCCAACTCCAAACAAAAAATGTTTTGAAGGGCTCTTTCAAAACTTGTCTTAATCCAAAATGCCTAGACATTTACCATTTTTTAAAAACTATTTTTAGAATGATTTTAAAAACTCATAACCCTAAGGCGATTCTAAAATTTTTCTTGGTTAGGGTTTCCAAAGGAAAAAATGATACATCAGATGCATCCCGTAAGGTTGACAGTAGGGTTTCAAACCCTAAATATTTTGCAAAACCTATTTCCAAAAATTATTTTAAAAAATTATATTCTTGAAAGAACCCTAGCCTTCTATGATTAGGGTTGTCCAAGATCAAGTGAGCTATTCAAACAAGAGAAGTTTTTAGCCCATTTTCCTAAAAATATTTTTCAAAACTCATAGCCTTGAAGGAGTTTAGTTCACACATAACTAACCTCTAGAAGGCAATGAAACATTAATATACCTTTCATAAAGTACATAAAAACTGTTTCCAAAAAACCTTTTCAGGATAAGTTCATGAGAGCTTTTACAAGTCCAAATCCCACTCTCTAGTCTTATTTCAAAAGTCCTTCAGGTTTTATTTAAAAAATACTCTAACATCCAATTTCAAATTGGAACTCTCTCGAGTTATTTACAAATTTCGAGTAAACAACTCTCAAGTTCTCTTTTTTAAAAACAAAACCCCAATGACTCTTTAAAACTTTCCAAAGGCCCAATGTGCTTATTTTTAATTGGATCCTGAGCTCGAACATCAACTGACTTGATTCTCGCCAAACGAAATACATAGACAACCTTCATAGGTGCGATCACAACCCTCTTTTCAACTCAAATGTCCTTTTTCAAATTGCATCATGCATCATATCATTTACAAGGTAATGACAAAAACCCATTCTCAAAAACTTTTCAAAGTGGATATAAGTAGACATTTAGGGGTTGGAGATTCAAGTGAGTGAGCTTAGGGTGAACAGACATGTAGGTACTACAAGGGTGGGGTGGGGAGATGATTTTAGGATATCTTCCTTACATGTAACTAACCCCTGAACCATAGATTTCTGTTTTAAAGACCAAATTAGAGTCATTTTTCGAAAGAGCTTTAAACATTTTCAAATGTTGCCAAACAATCCCATTTTTCAAAATACCTCTCAAGAGAACATTTTAAAAAACCTAAGTTGTTGATCCTCGGATTGCACTTAGTTTTAGATAACCTAACACACCTTTAACCATGTTAGGTGACGACTCCAAACTTTTTTCAAAAAGCTCTTAATCAAATACATTTCAAGTTTAAACCCAGTCACACTTGTGCTCTTGGAAAGGTGAGTTCTAACAGACACAGTATTCGGTTTCGCCAGTGTCAAGACTTAGACTCGGGGCCGAAAATCAAGGCACTACAACTATGCATCAACCACTTGAGATCTTTGGTAAATGTTGAAATATCGTGTGGTTCCGACATTTTGCTTGGTTATCTTTAGCATGTCTTTCCATATTTTACATGCCATCTCTTTGTAATCCATGGTGTATGTGTTGATGCTTTAGATGTGGGACTATAGCATATTCATAAGATTCAATCTTTGATTTTTGAATGGTTAGAGTGTTGCCTGGCTTGTATTCATAGTATGATTAACACTTCACTCTTTAATTTTGATGTTTTGGGGGATGTTATCTTTGGTACACATTAGTGAAAAGGTTTCACTCATTACAAATTATGGATACAGCTTCATTGTATTAGTTTGTGTATTTGTAGCCTTATTTGAGTGGAGATCTTAAGCTTGTGAGATTTAGAGCTTTATACCTTCGTTGAGGAGAGTTTTCATTTACTCAATAAGATTTCTATTGATCCTTATCATTTTAAACAGCTTCATTGCATTTGTATTTGGTTTATTTGCTTTATATTAACTCACATTGTTGACAACTCACATTCATTCAATATCTATTTAATGTATGCTATGAAAATGATTTTAAGCCATCTTTCATCCTTTTGAGCCACGAAATTCTTGTTGTTTTTATTCCCTTTGCAACCATGTCTTTCTACCTTTTTAATGTGTGATCTTGCTTGAGAAGTGACCATTGATGAGATAACTTTGTTTGTAAGAGTCACAAACCTTCATTCTATTGAAACTTATAAAAAAGTAAAAGGGAGCTATGCTGTGTAAATATAAAAAATAGTGAAGGTATGTAAAAATGGTAGTAAAGAAAAGTGAAAGAAAAGAAAGAGATAATGGGATTGAAAACAAATCAAAAGAAAAAAAAAACAAGAAAAAGGGGTGGAAGCCTCAAAGAGGCTAGGAAATATGTTAAAAATTTAGAGTTGGGATAAAAAAAAGAAGAATTGCTTCATTGACATTACATGTCTTGATCATACATGTATTGTATTCTCGTACCTCTTCCTTCCTTTTTATACCTTACCTTGAAACCCTATTAGCCTTCTTTTACAAAGTTCTTTATGATCCAAAAGCATGCACTTCATTAAAGATCTTGTTTGAACTTGAGCTCTTATTTGTCATCATGATTAGTTGATATCTAAACTACAAGCATCCTTTCATGAAGTCATGCCAAGATTGATACACTTTTATTATTGCGGTTTTTGACATTTTGATTGCTTTCTTGCATATTATTGCATTTACTCCTTTTTAAAGTTTTCTATTGAAAGGAACCTTGTACCAAGTTGTTTGAGAGTGTATGCTAGTGAGGATTTGGATTGAGGCTCCAAGGGTATGAATGTGTGAGTACATACATTTGTACTATATTGCATGATTATCACACACACACGTGAACCTCAATTTTGTGTTCTCTATGATATAGACTTAATTGCATTAAAGTTAGAGATGTTTGTTGAGATTACTTTGATATATGTATGCATCATTCTCATATTGTTCTAAATCCTTGATTGATGATTATGAGTTGATGTTTGTTGGTGTCATCACTATAAGTTTTCACGAGACACCACTTATCCACTAGAGATTTAAAGGCTTGATGCATAGGCTAAATGCATCCGTGACTTTTACGA
This sequence comes from Euryodendron excelsum, assembly GCA_033060915.1. NCBI lineage: Eukaryota > Viridiplantae > Streptophyta > Magnoliopsida > Ericales > Pentaphylacaceae > Euryodendron > Euryodendron excelsum. The sequence continues at coordinate 40,639,857 of CM065385.1, read as the reverse complement.
AAGTGGAGATTATCTTCTTATGCATACTTATTTTAATTGTAGATTTTGCTACGGACTAGCAAAAAGGCTAAGTTAGGGGGTGTGATTACTCTCCAAAAGTATAATCTCAATTCCCTAATTAGTGGATTGTTATCTCTAGTTTAGGTATTAGATTAGTATTTTATCCTTAAATTGCCCTAAACATGCCTTTCTAATCTAATTGCACTGAATGGAGCTTAATTATAGAAGAAAGGACCAAAAAGTGCATCACTGAGCGCTTGGTCAAGTGATCGCCTAACTCACTGAGTAATCGCCCAACTCACCGAGTGCTCGACCGAGAGATCGCCTAACGCTCGGATGTCGAAAAAATTGCATCGATCGCTAGATTTTGCAAGCCAATTTAGCCGTTTGATGCAGGACACTAACTTTAGAGAGCTAATTTCACCGAGTGAATTAGGAGCATTAGCTGAGCACTCGGTCAGCACTTGCCTGACGAATTCCCGTTTGTGCATCAACTATAAAAGGTTATTTTGAACGTTTTGAGAATAGCTTTTACATATCTCTCATTTTTGTACTTAGATAGCTTAAATTTATTTGTATTTAGGAGTAGTGTGGAAATAAAAACATTATTTTCTTACATTTTCCTTAGCTTTCCTTCATTTCCTTGTAACCAAACACTAGTTTCTTCTCAATTCAATGCAAGATTTATATGCCTTTATGCTTTATATCATGGAATCTAGTAGATAATCTTATCTCTTGGGTTCAATTAAGAAGATTAGTCAAGATCTTCAAGTCTTCAATGGAGGCAAATAGATCTTCAAAGTTTTATCTCTAATTTCTCTAATTCTTATCAATTGAGACTTAGATATTTAAGAAAACCTAGGTTCATGACTAAGTTTGGCAACCTCAATGTACAAATTGATGGAATGAACCTATGAATGTTTAACAAAAAACTAATTCTAAGGCCAATTGATAATGAATTCTTAAATTCTATAGTCAAAACTTTTCAAATCAAAGATCCATGGAAAGATCTTTGATTTGAGTTATAAAACCTCATTGATTACTTGTAGAAATTGGGTGGTTAGACTAATTGAATCCAAGACCTTCTCTTAATTGTTTTCGACTTAGTTTTAATTGATTTCATTTGTAGATTAAACAATCAAACTCCAATCTTAAACATATTTTTGGTCTATTTTAGATACAATTTACCTAGTTGCTATTTAATTCAAGTTAGGTTAGTGTTCTCTAAGTGTTGGTAGCATATATTTAGTTTGTTCCTTGATGAAATCGACTCCGGCACTAATCAGATTTTATATTTCAATCACAACACCTGTTCTCTTGTGGGGCTCAATTTTCAAAAATCTTTGGAAGCAATTCATGTCTCACCTATTTTCTTATATATTCTTTTTGTTATGTTATTTATACTCTCTAATATTGTGTTTAAGGACACGATGTTGACTTGGATGGAAGAAGTTCCCCCTTCGATTGCTCCGGTTCTTGTTGCTGATATGTCTTGATTATCAGTTTGTTTTTGGCATTGTCTATCAAAAAATAAAATGTTGTATTTGGGATTTAGATTTATCAAGGAAACATAGAAGGAAAAAACAATGTGGGAGAAAAGAAAATAAAATAAGAGATTATAAATTCTTATTTCTTTATTTATTTATTATTTTTATTATTTATTTTTCTTTATCCTCCACTTTCTCCAATAACCAAACATCTGATGTAATTTCATATTATCTTCCCTTTTCTTTTTCCCTAACCAAATTCTTAATTTAACAATAGTGTAATAGTAGCTTCAAAACTAAAAATTCTTGGTCAATTAAGTCATTTAAAGTACTTTTCATTTTTAAAAACAATAATTTAAATCAGTTTCTTTTCGCTTCACCAAAATTATTGATGAATTAATTTTTTAAAAGTTTCTTTCACTAGCATGACAAAACAACACATGTTAGTCCCTTGAGTCCCCTCTGTGTTTTTATTAAGGATTTAGTGAGGGAAAAAGAAATGGAAGAGGATATAAAATTATATTATATGTTTGGTTGTTAAAAAAAAATTGAGGGTAAAATAACATAAAAATAAAAGAAGTGAGGATTTAAAATATCTCATTTTGTTCTTTTTTCTTTCATTTTTTTTTCTTAATAAATCTGAATTTCAAACACAGCATAAAAGCGGTAATGTGAATCATTCTCATAGAATTCAAACCCTGCCAACAACAAGGATACGTGGTCTCTTTCACTACCTTTCTATCTACTCTTGATATGCGCTTAGCAAAAATTATTCATCTATTTACTAGCAACATATCATTCATATTCTTCATCTTCTTTCTTCTCTCACAGCTTAGTGAGTCATCTAGTTAGATGTACCTCTCGTTCTTTTATAATATAACTATGAGATGAGAGGAGGAACACTGAGTCTTTAGATTCTCTTTATTCATACTTGGAGTGGACATCAATCAATATATTAGATGAGTTTATATGAGATTTACGGATGAAGCCAGGATTTTGTTTCAGGAGGCCAAGACAAAATGGTGACCACTTATCAGATAGTGTCGATCTATGTACTCCAAACAAAATGGAGAGTCACTTTTTTCTCCCTAAAATTTGGCCTAAACTTAATTTCACTGGGTATAAGTATGCATAGGCATTGGGCCATAGATAAATTAAACCACAAACAAATAAAAAATCAGGTTGCATAGGAAATAAAAATGTACCATAATATATATTGCACAAGAAAATGACCATTGTATTGTGTAGAATTTTTTGAACCTTGATTCTCTACTAAATATAATAGCTTTTTTCAATATTAAGGAGGCCACTTTATTATATAAAAATTTTTTAGCTTATATTTGTACTATATATAATTTGATTGTTTGGATAATAGTGGGGTGATGGCCATCTTGCTTCCTTCATGATTAGATGTGTTATCAAAATTACGTCTTTTGCATTAAAGATTACTTTAACATAATTAAAAATCATTTATTTTTAAGTTAAACTACAAACATAGTTGAAATGTAGATATGTATTTCATTGCAGAAGTTGACACGTGAATTAAAATAAAAATGAAATGAAAAAACAACCTTAATATGACCGATAACATAGTCTTCCAAGAGAACAAGAATTTATACATATTTAGTTAATGGCCAGTGTTTCTATTGAAATGTGAGGGCGCACTACTGAAAACCTTGCACATTAATGTCCTGATGCAAACCGTACAATGCAAATTGGTGAGGAAATAATTAATTGTAGACCAACTGCCAAGACAAGGAAATATAAATAAGGATGCATAGTCAAATCCCTGTATATTGATTTTCTGACGCATTCCATACAAGGCAAATTGGTGAGGAAATTATTAATCTTGTCTGGGTGGGCCTATTGCCAGGACAACTGGCAAGTTCGGACGTGGAGTAGGCCACCAATCCACCATATATGTCTTATACCTTTCTTATTGGCTTCTCTTTGCCTTCCTTGACACTAGTTTTTTTATTCCTTTTCCTTTTCATGAAAATATTCACCCTCAAGGCTCAAACTTTGAAAACTCAATTTGGGTCCGAACAGTACAAGAAAATTGACCTTTTGCGGCGGTCAATTACTGTCGACAAAAGGTGCATCAACCGCCTCTAAAGTATATAACGATAGTTACACGACGAAAAAATCAATTGCCGTCTAGGTAGACGTCGGGAAAACTAATACAACGGTAAAGTTACCACCGGTAAACAAAAACGACGGTTCTAAAGGCGGTATTAACCCGCTTCAATTGATATCGATATTTTTAGTTCGTTTAACGGCGGTTCAATGGTACCGTCGCTAAAGTACGTCTTTTATGACGGTTGATTATCGCTGTTATAGGTTATATCATTATTGGTGGTAGTCATACTGCCGTTAAATGTTGTATTACTGCCGCTAAAGATAAATATTTATTTTGATCTATACTTTACACTAAAATCTTATATTACACTCTGTGACTTGTCCTATAAAAATATATGCATCCACATTTAAACTGCATATCATCTATTCATTATATGTAATAAATATGCAAAACAAAAAAATTGTCTCAAAAAATTATCAACATTCAATACAAAAAGTTAAAGTCTTTTCATTACAAAAAAATGTCAACATACCAAAATAAGTCAATACACACCAACTTGATAAATTTCAAGACAAAAGAGTTATACAAGTCAAAACCAATCACTCCAAAATGTAAACCACTACAAAAGTTCAACAGGCCTTCAAAAACAACAGTCCCACACGTCAAGCCTTACATATGCGCCCATCTATCTCCTCTCAATCTGCACATAAAGAAAAAATGACTAAGAAAATAAGAAATTTACCTATTAATAGTATCATGCATTAGAAATAGGACAAAATATGCAATATTAATGTATTGTATCGTACATTATTAGAAGATCAAGCTACACATTTGTTAATAGCATCTCCAATTGTGTTCACACCTTCACTTCGTATTATCAAATATTGATGAGGTTTTATCGCCTTTTTAATATGTACTTTCCAAAATATGTCAATGACCAATACGAAAAAGTTAGCAAAAAGTGCAGCAGGCAACAAAACTAGAACAGCAACTAGGGACATACAATATAAAGTCTGACGCTGGAAAATGGAAAAAAGAGGAGGTAACACAAGTGTACACTCAAGACATAAATTAAGCTCGCCACCCTACGGAAATCCACCAAGGGATAAGAGCAAACAAGAAGAATTCCTTCTTCTTAGAAAGCCAAAGGCTAACTTTCAAACATAATCTGAAAATTCTCTACCTTTATTACCACTTACAATAGTCTCATAAATACATATCTTATTTTGACAAACACATATAGACTTTGACATACACGCACACTTGATTGAAGACAAAGAAAGACAACCAACCTTTGACTACCACCATTTAAGGAGAAGACAAGAAAAACATGTAAAACACCTTTAAGACTCTTGACAAAACACACCTAACAACCAAGAAAATCAAAAGGGGTGGGCTACAGAAAATCAGGATTGTTGAATTTTCGGATGTGTGCAGATAACTCAGACACCCTTTAGTAAAATAGCCATATCTCTCTTTACAAGACAACAAATCATGCTCTGTTTTTTTTGTTGGAAAGTAGATTCATAGACCTTTCCATCCATGTAAGATTTGCATGCTGATTCACTTCTAGTAGATACAAATTTGAATGCAAAGTCAGCTCAAAACAGAATCTGCACAGCTGGAAAAACAGATTTGGCAGCCCCTCTGTTTTGACCATTTAGCTCATTGTTTAAGCCAATTTTGACTGATATCCTCCGGTATCATACGCTTCTATTGCGTGTGAACTCGTCTCTGAGTTCTCCTCACTTTCTTCATCATGATATGGTGACAAATCCGCCACATTGAAGGTGGCTGAAACGCCATAGTCTCTTGGTAGCTCAATCTTGTAAGCATTTTCACCAATTCTTTGAAGCACCTTGAAAGGACCATCAGCCCTTGGTTTAAGCTTACCATGACGACCTTGTGGAAAACGTTCCTTGCGAAGATAGATCCATACCAACTCTCTTTCTTTGAATGCTGTGGGCTTACGGTGTTTATTAGCACTTCTTTGGTACTTTTGATTTTGCTTGAAGATTCGATCCCTTACTTGTTCATGCAACCTTTTGATTTGTTTGGCTCTCTCTTCAGCATCGCTACTGAAATTTTGAGTGGTAGCAAGTGGTGCCAAGTCCAAGGGACTTATAGGATTGCGCCCATAGACAACTTCGAAGGGACTAGTTCCAGTGGTTTGACTTGTGGACCGGTTGTAAGCAAATTCAGTTTGTGCTAGAGCAAGGTCCCATTGGTGAATGTTGCTGGGAACTAAACTTCTCAAAAGGTTTCCCAAACTCCGATTGACAGCTTCAGTTTGCCCATCCGTTTGCGGGTGATGAGAAGAGCTATATTGAAGAGTAGTTCCAAGTTTACGCCAAAGTGTGCGCAAAAAATGACTCATAAATTTCGAATCACAATCGGAGGTCATTGTCTTTGGAATACCATGAAGCTTTACAATCTCTCGAAAATAGAGATCAGCAATATGAGAAGCATCCAATGTCTTGTTACATGGAACAAAGTGCGCCATTTTGGAGAATCGATCAACGACGACCATAATAGAGTTTTTGTTCCTTTGAGTGCGAGGCAATCCCACCACAAAATCTAAGCTCACATCCTCCCAAGGAGCCATGGGAACTGGCAATGGAGTATATAGTCCGATATTTTGAGAGTGACCCTTGGCTTGTTGACAAATTCTACAACACTCCACATGCAAGGCGATGTCACGATCCATTCTAGGCCAATAGAAATTTTCTTGCACAAGAGAGAGGGTCTTATCCCTCCCAAAGTGGCCAGCAAGTCCTCCTCCATAAGCTTCCTTGATAATAGCTTCCTTAAGAGAACCTTCCGGGATACATAGCTGATTTTTCCTGAAAAGAAAACCATCTTGCAACAAAAAATGGTTAAAAGGACCTTTCAAACATTCCTTCCAAATTTTGGCAAAGTAAGGATCATCTTTGTACAACTCCTGTATGACTTCAAAGCCTAAGACATCCACTTGAACTGTAGATAATAAGGAGTGTCTTTGACTCAATGCATCAGCCACTTGATTTTGTTTTCCAAATTTGTGCTTGATATGGAAAGTGTAAGCTTGTAAAAACTCAACCCATTTAGCATGTCGATTATTGAGCTTATGTTGGCCATTTATATACTTCAAAGCTTCATGATCCGAAAAGAGAATAAACTCTTTGGATATGAGATAATGGCTCCAATGATCTAAAGCTCGAATAATAGCATAAAACTCTTTATCATAAGTAGAGTATTTTTTTCGACTTCCATTTAACTTTTCACTAAAGAAAGCAATAGGCTTACCTTCTTGACTTAGCACCACACCAATTCTCACATTGGAAGCATCACAATGTACCTCGAATACATTGTTAAAATCTGGTAATGTTAGAATAGGAGCAGCGGTAACCTTCTTCTTAATGATTTCGAAGCTCTTTTGTGCCTCTTCCGACCATTTGAATGTGCCTCCTTTTAAGCACTTGGTGATAAGAGTGACAAGAGTGTTGAATCCTTTGATGAAGTGACGATAAAATGAAGCAAGACCATGAAAACTTTGAATATCACGAACTAACCTTGGAATTGGCCAGTTGATAATTGCTTCCACCTTGCTAGGATCCACTTGAATGCCCTCACCGGATATGACATAGTCTAAGAACACAAGGCTATTTGTAAAGAAGTGACACTTCTTCAAGTTGGCATATAATTTCTGCTCGCTTAGTGTCTTGAATAGTTGTTGAAGATGCTCCAAGTGTTGTTCTTCGCCCTTGTTGTACACTAGAATATCATTAAAGTAAACAACAACAAACTTTCCAATGAAAGGTTTAAACACATGATTCATAAGCCGCATAAAAGTACTAGGAGCATTAGATAACCCAAAAGGCATAACCATCCACTCATAAAGACCATCTCTTGTCTTGAAAGCGGTCTTCCATTCATCACCGGGTCTCATTCGGATTTGATGATATCCACTCCGTAAATCAATCTTAGAGAAGATAGAAGCACCATGGAGTTGGTCAAGAAGATCATCAAGGCGTGGAATAGGAAAGCGGTATTTGATTATGATCTTATTCACCGCTCTACTATCAATACACATACGCCAAGAACCATATTTTTTTGGCACAAGAAGAGCAGGGATAACACATGGACTCATGCTTTCCCTCAATAGGCCCTTATTCATGAGTTCTTCAACTTGCCTTTGCAACTCTTCATGCTCCTTTGGATTCATACTATAAGCTGCCTTGTTTGGAAGGACGACTCCGGGAATGAAATCGATGCAATGTTGGATGTCTTTCATGGGGAGAAGGCCGGGTGGGATCTCTTCTGGAATAACATCAAAAAATTCTTCAAGAAGTGGCTGCATAATGGAAGGGACTTCCATGTGCTCTTCATTTCCTTCCATCACTACAAGAGCATAAGCCTCATTAGACTCTTCCAAAGATTTATCAAATTGGGATTTAGAGAGCGAATTACTTCCCTCCCCTTTTGAAGGTTTAGGAGTGCTCACTAGCTTGGAAGGACCTAAGATGACTTTCACTCCATCCTTATCAAAACAGTAAGTGTTTTTGTACCCATCATGAATAACCCTCCTATCACATTGCCAAAGACAACCAAGAAGCAAATGACAAGCATCCATGGGGACAATGTCACACCAAACTTCATCTTTATAGTTATTGCCAATGGAAAAAGTAACTAGACATCTTTTAGTTACTCTTACCTCATTTCCCTTACAAAGCTACGAAATTTTGTAAGGGTGTGGATGCTCCATTGTCTTGAGATGCAATTTTTCCACCATTGTTGCGGCCACCATATTCTCGCAGCTCCCTCCATCAATGATGACGTTACAAACTTTGCCATGGGAAGTACATCTTGTGTGGAAAATATTATTACGGAGCCAACTTTCTTGCTCTACATGGGCTACACTTAGACTTCTTCTAACAATTAGGCTCTCTCTTTTATTTCCATAAGTGATGTCTCCATCGTCTTCTTGATTTCCATCGGTTGACGCATCATCTTTTTCGGACTCCTCTTCAATGTCCTCTTCCACAAGAGAGACTATCTTGCGATTTGGGCAATCGGAGGCGATGTGGCCTAATCCTTGACACTTAAAACATCGGCGATTGTTAGGATTGAAGGCATTAGGACGGCTTGAACTCGCTGCTCCATCTTGCTTGGGCAGTGACTTTGAAGGGGCTTCCTTGTGTGATGAAGAGGGCTTGGCAGTTGAGGCACTTCCTTTAGAAAACTCATCTTTGTTCCGAGGTCGAGAGCTACTCCCATGTGCTTCTTTGAGTTGTTTTTCCACCTTGATTGCAAGCTTAAAAACATCATTGTAACTCCAATAAGGCTGCAGCGGAATAATATTAGCAATTTCAGACCGAAGTCCTCCAAGATAACGTGCTATAGTTTGTTCCTCCGGTTCAAACACTTCACAACGCATCATAAGATGGTCAAATTCAGCTGTATACTCTTCCACGGACTGCTCCTTTTGTGTGAAATTATGGAACTTGAGGAAGGCATCTTGACGATAATTTTCTGGCAAGAATTTCTTCCTTAGCTCTTTCTTCATCTTGTTTCACGTGACAATGTGAGACTTTCCTTCTCTAGCACGCTGCTTCTTGAGGTTCTCGCACCAAATTGAAGCATGTTTCTTTAATTTTATAGCTATTAACTTCACCTTACGATCTTCCGCAACATCTTGGTAATCAAAGACCCTTTCAACAGAGTGAAGCCAATCTATGTACTCCTCTGGACGCATTCTTCCTTCAAATTCTGGAATGTCAACTTTGACACCATAATTTCGTTGAAAATCATGGTTTCTTCGGACACGACGTCTCGAAGAAGCCTCTTCACTTGATGCTTGATTAGGAGAGCCATGGAAGGGGTTAATTTCCTCCTCTTCATTAGGTGATTCTTACTTTGAATCATGGCGCAAATCGCCACGTTCCAAAGGCTCGTAGCGCTGCAAACGCTGTTGGAGTTGCTGCACTTGTCTCCGTAAATCTTCCATCTCAACATCTCGTAAGTCTCGTTCACGAACCAGGTCTTCTTCAACATTAGGACCACAACGACGACGACCAGCCATCACGAACCAAATGCTTTGATACCAAATCTGACGCCGAAAAATGAAAAAAAGAGGAGGTAACACAAGTGTACACTCAAGACATAAATTAAGCTCGTCACCCTACAGAAATCCATCAAGGGATAAGAGCAAACAAGAAGAACTCCTTCTTCTTAGAAAGCCAAAGGCTAACTTTCAAACATAATCTGAAAATTCTCTACCTTCATTACCACTTACAATAGTCTCATAAATACATATCTTATTTTGACAAACACATATAGACTTTGACATACATGCACACTTGATTGAAGACAAAGAAAGACAACCAACCTTTGACTACCACCATTTAAGGAGAAGACAAGAAAAACATGTAAAACACCTTTAAGACTCTTGACAAAACACACCTAACAACCAAGAAAATCAAAAGGGGTGGGCTACAGAAAATCAGGATTGCTGAATTTTCGGATGTGTGTAGATAACTCAGACACCCTTTAGTAAAATAGCCATATCTCTCTTTACAAGACAGAAAATCATGCTCTGTTTTTTTTGTTGGAAAGTAGATTCATAGACCTTTCCATCCATGTAAGATTTGCACGTTAATTCACTTCCAGTAGATACAGATTTGAATGTAAAGTCAGCTTAAAACAGAGTCTGCACAGCTGAAAAAACAGGTTTGGCAGTCCCTCTATTTTGACCATTTAGCTCATTGTTTTAAGCCAATTTTGACTGAGATCCTCCGGTATCAAAGTCTCATTCTCCTGTGAAGCTAATGGCGTAAGGACAGTAAATTGTACGCACATTAAATAGTTGGTCTTGCCAATTTGCTGGCCAGAGTTGGAATTTTATGGATGTACTAGCAGAGAATATGTATGTATTAGTGATTAAGTTTAGAATGGAATAGAATTAGAGGGTATTAGAAGCAATATCAAAATGAGATTCTAATATGTACCAGCAGAACATGTGAATAATGAGCAGCGGTATTATCGTTCTTTTTTGATATTGCCTCTAATACCCTCTAATTCACATGTGAATATCACATGTTCATTATTCACATGTTTTGGTTTGGCCGGGAATCATACGCAGCTACCTAACCCAAACCATCAAAAGCATAGCAGAAGGACTCAACCAAGTGAATAGGTTGACTAGAAACTCTGTGTGGGTCTTTAGAGCATCTCCAACCAAACTTTGAAATTGCCCTCCAACAAGCTATTCATATGTGTCTTTAAAATAGAGAGCCTTATTAAATATTCATACTTCATCAATAAAAAAGAATAATTTATGAAATGACTAGTTAAAATAGAGGTTAGTATTGCAGATTTATCAAAAAAATAGCTAGCTAAATTAAAAAATATAATTTTTAAATATATTTTGACTACTTATTTTAGAGAGATGCTCATAGACTCTTATGTGTGCTTTATGCAATAGGCTTGGATTTATGCAACAGGCTTCTTAGCCAAATCCAATATCTTCTAATTACAAGCTCAACCAAGAATATTAATGCAATTGAATAATTGTTGTTGGGGCAGATAGAGATACAGTTATTTTTTGGACAAAGGAAGACAATTCTAGAGAGAAAAAAAAATCATCTGTTCCATCAACATCTCAATAAGTTCTACTTAAACATGATACATTCTTACAGAAGGCCACACGCAAGCTGTTAGTGTCCATGGATATCGAACAAAATGTGTCGAATTTGAGTGCTTTTCTTGGTAGTTTAGTGGAATGCTCAATTTGGAAATAGAACAATTTATTGGGTAGAGATGTAATTTATGAATGAAGGAGTAGTAGCAAAATAGCTTTTGTCACTGTTCCAGCAACACACAGAAAGCAGCAAGTTTTCTTATGTTTTCTACTTCATGTCCTAGCACCATAACAATGGCAGTTAAAGGGATGAGGTGAGTTAGACTTTTAATTCTTACAGCCAATACAAGACACATGAAAGGAAACCAAGAACAAAAAAAAAGAAGAGAATGTTCCAGCAACAAAGATAGCAAATGCCACATTAATGGGTGATTGATTTTGGAGTCCGATATTTGTAATTTTGAGATCCCTTGAGAACTGAGGTGCATTAGAGTTATAAGCCAGAGAATTCAAGTTGAACTATAAATTTTTAATGAACAATGTCTCCTAATGTTTCCACGTAAGTGAGAAAGGATGAATGTTCCTTATATGTCTAATCTCATGGGTTCTAACATTTAAATGTCATAAAGAATAATGCCCTTTTCCTTTCCCCTTCTCTTAATGTCCTTTCTTTCTTTCTAATTGGTTTTGTTCTTTTTTCTTTCCTTTTTTTTTTTTTTTTATGCTTGCACAGTTTGGGGGGAGGGGGGAATTTGAAGGGATTGTGGCAGAGGTGCATTATCTCTCCTCATTTCTTTATTAATTGAATTGGCAGCTTCTGTTCTAAAATTTTCTTGGGGAATACCTACCTCTATTCTATACCACACTAATCTAATTTCATATTATCGTTCATTCTTTATGAAAAATGAGTAAGAAGAAAATTTGTTCTAGAATTTTTACCTTCACCTCCTGTTATTTCAATTAGAGAAATTATTCGCTGACCTTCTCGAAGTCATTGCATAGTTTGATTAAATGACCGATGAAGGCAGCAATTGAACCAAATTCCATAAGTAGGATTCATGCTCAATGGACACTGACTATTAACAAAGATAAGCAAAGTCATTCATGTAAGCTCACATTAAATGGAAATTAACTTCAGATAGGTCCCAATTTCAAATCAGTAACAGTCTAACAGATTATTTTCCAGTAACAGTCTCACAAATCAGTAGCAGTTAGATTATTTTGACTAATGTCAGGACTACATAGCATCATATTGCAGCCAATTTTCCAGGTAAGAGAAATCTTTTGCAAGCACCAGAATTCATGTTAGAACACTGAAGAAAAGTAGACAAATATCTGAATACATGCACAAATAGATAAGCAATTGCTCAGATAATAGGTTAATAAATGAAAACAATAAAGCATTTACCCTTCAGAGTTGGTGAAGAATTAACCCAGGTCAAATTTTGACCTTTGGCATCGACCTATGACGAAACCCCCAAAAAAACCCCAACGACAAACCTTAAATTGCCCAGAACTTGCCTTCACGGTGTCCCATGACCTTGCCTTCGCCGCTAGAATCTCACCCTCGCAGCCGCGACTTTGCAACCTTGCCCCCTCACCTCGGTAGCCCATTAGGTCTCACCTCAGCGAAGGCCTACTTTGACAAAGCTCCTCCTCTCTTGTGACACTCTCTTTTGCACAACACCAACGACCGATACACGTCGACGAAAACCCCAGCCTATCTCGGCAAAATCTGTCGGCAAACCCAGTGACAATAACAAAGCCACGGACAACTACGTCGCTGCGGCAGAGCTTCAGCACTTCCACCTCCAGCATCCGACCACGGCGCAGGGGACCCCGGCGCAACCCCCACCTTCGGCAAACCCTCGGCAGACCCATGCCCTCACAGATCGGCAAAGGCAAAAATGCTAATGGATCATGACCCAGGCACTACGATTCCTTGGATTGGGTGTGAGTGGTCAATGGTGAGAAAAATTGCAACCAAAAAAAAAAAGATGGAGGGAAATAAATTAATGATGTTGTGCGCGTGAAGTATTATCAATGGTTCTAAAAAAAACTGTCGATAAAAGTTTCATATAATCGATCTATTGTTTTAGAGTGAAGTATTATCAATGGTTCTAAAAAAAACTGTCGATAAAAGTTTCATATAACCGATCTATTGTTTTAGAGTGCTAATTGGCATTTTCTTTTGCAGCGGTAATAATAAATCGCCTTTAATATACACTTATAATGGCAGTAATTTATCGTCATTAGTAAACATTTGTAACCGCCGTTAAAACTACCACCTCTAAAAGTCACATTTGGTGTAGTGGAAGCAGCCAACTAGAATTGTCTGTTTTTCAACTCTTTACCTTACACTAATCACATTTTGGAAAAGTGTTTTCAAATCATTAAAAGCATGGGTTCCCCACAAATCTGAGAAGCTCGATATTAGGGCGTTGCCATTCACAAACAAGTGATAACGTTTGATAAAGAGGTTCGTAGTTTACCCAACAAGATTGGACTCATTTGGCTCCAAAAACTTTCATGAAACCTCTCTTCAACTCCAACCACAATAACAAAATTTGTGTTTCTTATCCTAGTACTGTAGAATTGGGTCCTACAACTCACAAGTTGACAAAACACATGTTAGAAACTGTTATTTCTTTGGACTGGGGAAAATGAGGAAGCTTATGGAAACTTCATCAGTTATCAAACAAAGAATGAAGAAATTTCTACTTATGTTGCAGAAACCAAGATGATTTCATGATTTTTAAAACTGGTGCCGTAGATAATAGAAAGACAGTTGAAGGATGCGAGGCCAATGCCGATGGAACAACCAAGCTTGGCCAGCTTGGAAAATATTTCATACGATTAATTAGAAGATTGTGACTATTACTTTTTTTTTTTTGGGTTCATTCAAAGAGATTACAAGAGGGTCGAAGTCAGGAAGGGAATCTTAGGGGAGGTGTATTCGAACTCCTGATCTTCTTAATGGAAGTCAGAAGCTCTGACCAATTAGGCTACTCCAACTGGTTGAAGATTGTGGCTATTACAAAAACACATAATTGGGCATACGAATATCCTTTCTTCTTGTTCAAAGAAAGTGTATCTTGGGTTAAGGTTCTTAAAGATACAGATCTTCAATCTACTGAGTTTAAGTTTTGGCCTAGCAAAAGAAAAGCCCCTCACACTTGGAAAAGTATTATTAAAACCAGGAATGTTATCATTTCTAACTCTAAGGCTATGTTTGATACAAGAAAATATAATGAAATGACATAGGAATGGAAATTAAATGAGAATATGAATGGAATGGAATGAAATGGTTATTTCAATTCCATTGTTTGTTTGCTTAGTGGAATGAGAATGAAATAGTCATTTTTATTCTATTGTTTGGTAAGAAAAATTAATAATACTAGAATCAAATAAAATTTTAATACATAAAATGAAAATTCCATATTATATTAGGTATAAAATATTAAAAGTAATATATATTATTTATTAAATGATAATCGGAAACTAGAACTTCCTTCAGCAGAGCAAAGGCAAATCGTTTGTTACTGGATCATCATAATTTTGTTGATCTTAGGCCTCAGCATACAAATTATGCTTATATATATATATATATATATGTCTGTGCGTGTGTCAATTTGCTAGCAGTAACAAATGAAACTATGGAAACAAAATGATAATTTGGTGCAACGAGGCTTAACACTGTGATATTTGCTAGCAGTCTCTAAACAAACGAAATGCGGCGGGGGCAATGGTGGGGGTGGTGGTTGAAGATGGCAACCAGTGTTATTCGTTGGTGGATGGTAGTGGTGGTGGTGGTGGTGGGTGACAAGGGAGAAAGATTTGTTTTATAAATAACTATAAAAAAAAATAGAAGTATTTTTTTAGAAAAATTTCAACTTTCAAAAATTGTTTTTGAATTATTAAAATAAAAAAATTACCAAACATGTTTTATTTTTTAAGAAATTTGACAACAAAAATATTATCAAATTGTGTTTTGTACTCTCATTATACAAGAGAATGGAATGGTCATTTTAACTTTAAACAATGGTACCAAATAAGAAAATAAAAATAAAAATAGAAATGACCATTTTATTATCTTGTATCAAACATAACCTAAATAAATTGTAGAAGATGACTCCAATATATCATTTTTGAAGGCATGGTGGTGTGTGAAGAAACCTATTGCTGATGTGATGCAGGGAACTAATTTTGATGATCACACCAAAGTGGCAGACTTTATCAATGTCCCTGATGAATGGGATGTGAGCAGAATTGCTGATATTGTTACCCCTCAAGTGAAAAACCTGATCCTTTAAACCCACATTCCCCTCTTTATTAATTACCCTGACTCCATTACTTGGGGTATATCCAATAATGGTCTCTGCTCCACGAAATCAACTTTTGATGCTCTTTGTAAGGATTCTATGCATGATATTTCTCTGAATTTAGAGTGGATTTGGAAGCTTAAAAGCCCCCAAAACACTTAAGGGATTCCTTTGACTTGCTGTCCAAGACAAACTTCTGTCTAACAAAGTTAGAAGCTCCAGAGCCCTAGTGGACGCTGCTGCCTATGAGAGATGCATGTATCCTCTGGAAGAGACTCTTCATATCCTTCGTGGTTGCTCTTACATTAAAGCCATGTGGCTTTGCTTTCTTTCTCCTATGCAAATACACGTGGAGAATGATCTTCATATGTCACAATGGATTAATGGTACAAAGGAATGAAATAAAATGAAATGGTTATTTTCACTTTTATTTTCATTCTGTTATTTAGTACTATTATTTAAAAGTAAAATAACAATTTTTATAATATGATCATTCTCATATTTTGTTAGAATAATTATTTCCTATTTCAAGAGTGAGAATGGTCATTCTATTCCCACATGAAATAGCATAAAATAAAACTTAGTAAGATTTTTATTATCAAATTTCTTTTAAAAAAATATAAAACATATTTCATAATTATTTTTTTGATTTTAAAATTAAAAAAAAACATTTTAAATTTTAAATTTAAAAATTTTAAAAAATTTAAAATTCTCACCGTCATTGCCACCGCTAACCACCACCACCGTCCACCGTCAGTCACAATCACCCGCAATTTACCGACATCACTATCTCCCACCGCAGTCACCGTAGTCACCGTCTCACCATCACCACCCATCATTGGCCACCACTGCTGCTTTACCACCACTGCAGTCACTATCACCAATCACCGTCGCCGCCGCCACCATTATAAATGCTTAATAATATTTAATAATTAAATAATATATATTACTAATATTTTGTATAAACATAATATTAAATTTTCATATTATACATAAATTTTATTTCATTTTATTATAATATTATTTATTAATTTTACCAAATAAAAAAAAAATAACTATTTCATTCTATTTTTATTCTTATTCTTATTCTTATCTTTTTTTTTTTTTTCATTCCCTTGAACTAAATATAGCCTGATGGTAACATCAGAAGTAATACTAAACCTGGTTGGCTTGGCATAACTTGGAATGTCCTTTTTTTATCTATAATTTGGCATATATGAAAAGACAGAAAAGCTCATGTTATGGAGACCCAACACAGCTCTGAACAACAAGTTGCCAATAAAATCCAAAACTACGCGAGAGAAATCATGGCAGCTTTCCTAGCTTCTTGGAAAAAGAGATTCATACAGCGACTAAACTAATAAAGTGGTCTTTCTCTTGTCCAGGAAAAATCAAGCTAAGTATGGATGGGAGTGCCAAGGATGCCCGGAACCAACTAGATATGGACAGGGCGGAATCAGAAATGTTTTTTGGAGGGTGTCAAAATAAAATACTAATTTTTTCACCTATAAATATAATTATTATATTTTCATTCTTTTTACACATTTTTTAAATTTAAGTACTAGAAATATATTAGAAGGCAAGATTAAATTTTTATTTGAAAAATAAAACCAACTTCTATTTAACATTAATAAAAATATGAAAAAAAGACAATTTAATTGTTTTTTAAGCAAAAACTGAATAGAAGTCATAGTCCACCACATAAAATCTTGTAAGAAATTCAAATGTATTACAGCTTTGAGAAAGATTTTAAATTGTAGG
This sequence comes from Euryodendron excelsum, assembly GCA_033060915.1. Classification (NCBI taxonomy): domain Eukaryota; kingdom Viridiplantae; phylum Streptophyta; class Magnoliopsida; order Ericales; family Pentaphylacaceae; genus Euryodendron; species Euryodendron excelsum. The sequence goes on along the minus strand of CM065385.1, from coordinate 40,622,589 downwards.
GGTGCTGAAAAAATAAATATTCACTGAACTTATACATTTATGTACTAAGGTCCGACGGCAGTGTAGTTCGACCCCTAGATACGAAGGCTTATTCAGAAACAACTGGATACTTGGATTTATGGGAAGCATGGGTGATGCTTTTAGTCTTGAAGCTGAAGTGTTGGGGATTCACAAGGGGCTGTTGATCAGTAAGGAGGAGAGCTACAGTGAGGTCACAGTTGAATCTGATTCAGTTGGATTTATGTTTAACAGACCTTAAGGGCTGTTGGTGTTTGCTTCCTTTTCTTTCCTTTTCTTTCTGCTCTGTTTGTTTTCTATTTCCTCAGTACCAAAAAAAATGAAGTGTATCTTGGAGTGGACAGAGAGTTTTGCAGCATTGGTAAAAGCCAATGATCTGCAGAATAGTTGATGTTGGGTCGTGGAGTTAGTTTAGATAATTCAAGTTGAAATTTGAACACATCAAGAGTTCAAAATTTTGTTTGTTTGCCAACTTTTTCTTTCAAGGGAATTGCTGGAATGGAGTTCTTATGCAGAACTACCGACCCAAAGAAAAGTTAAATTGGACAGGGAAAATGAAATTCTCATGAATGGCTATATAAAACTTGAAAATAAATTTATCCTGACAAGGTGCAAGTTTGTGCCCCCGAAAAAAAAATATATAGACAATAAAGAGAAGATAATCAATAATCTCAATCTATTTTTAGGGAGTGTTTGCCACCCCCAAAACACTAGGTGGCAAAGTCATTCCCTTGTAACGAATGGACTGCTAGAGAAGTCGATGTGAAAAGCGGTGGCGATGGCGGTGGCATCTCTTGGGTTTCGTTTGCAGGCTTCCGCGCATTTAATAAGATGTGATTGGAAGCAAGGAAAAACAGGAAAATGTTAGCTGGGCTCACCCATAGGCTGATTTAGAACACACATGAAATGGAGTGCATTTAATGAGATATGATTGGAAACAAGAAAAAATGTTTACACCAAGAAAAATACTAGCATGTGTTGGGGCTCACCATTAGGCTGATTTAGAACACGCGGAATGGAATGCATTTGATAAGATGTGATTGAAAGGAAGGAAAAAGAGTTTACACCAATAAAAATACTAGCATTATACAATAGCCCTGTTGAACAGGCATGGGCTAATATCATTCTGAAAAATAAATAAAAAAAAATTAGTTGATGCACACCATATCAATTGAGCTGAGTAATATGTTATTTAAGTTTGGTTTGAAAGTTTTAATCAACTTAAAAATATATTTAAGTTTGGCTTATTTAACTTTTTAGACAAGTTCAAATGAGAGTAGCTTGAATTTGTTAGTGTATACGTAATTTGACTTGTTTAGATAACGAATCGATCTCGAACAAGCTTTTGACAAATCATTTTACAACCCTAGATTTGGCATGCATTGACCAGGGCTAGTCCAACAGGCCCGAGTAATGCTAATAGCGCTGTTACAGAAGAAAAAAACTAGAACTACAAATTAACTGCTAAGTATAGATATTATATCATTGTGAAGGGCCAACGTATAACGTGAAATACAATTAAAAGATTACCGATGTAGTCTGGTTGATGTAACCGATAATGATCCCTTTCATGGCTTTCTGACAGTTGAAAACGATCCATCTGATTTTTATTTTTTATTTTCGCGTGGTAAAAAAGACGAAGGAAAAAACCTGGTTACCATTTAACAGAAATTGTTCGAATCAGCCTATAACATAGTACACAGTGCCGGAGGAGGTTAACTGACAATAGAAAGTCTATACAACTGAAGAGATACTTTTCTAGCCAGCCAATCAGCAAAACTTATTGCCACCTGATTAAGGTTGTGCCAAATGTCCCTTTTCCTGTTTTTTGAGGGTACCACGTGCTTCCCAAAAAACCCTTTGCTATTGCCACAGCAGGAAATAAAAGAGAGTAAAAAATAAAGGGCTTTTTTTTTTTTGCTTTTTTAACTAGGCAAAAAAGCGAGAAGGAGCGATAATAACTCTTCTTGAGAGGGACCATATAGAGGAATTTTCACACCTTAAGAAATGTTCAGTTTTGCTCATAGCTACTGATTAGGAAAGGATGAGCTCGTTATCACAATCTCATCGAAGTGCAAGTGACATTCAACTCATTTTTAAAAATATATAATTTACGCAACTAGTACCGTAAACGAATTCAAACACGCAACCTTTAAAAGAAAATAAGATTTTAAATCTAACTGCTGAAATTCACTCAATTACCACTTGAGTGGTATAAAATGAGAAAATATAACTATTTCTGAAGATTACTTGATTGGCTTTAAGATACATTGCAGAGACAAGAAGACAAACACAAAATCGAGGGAGTGGGTCATTTTCGAGATCTCATCGGAGACAGACACGGTGGAAGGAAAAGCCTATCTTGGGATTAAGGTAAGTGGGGACTTCTGCTGAGACTACAGAAAAGGCCATGGACAGCTTTCCATCGAATAGGCACGTCCACAACTTCAGAAAGAGACGTGATCACGACCAAACAACAAAAATTAAAACAAACAGAAGGTGATGGAGGTGCTCTCAGACAATTTTCCTTGTGCCAGAGAAAAACACTCTTTTAACACGGCGCATACGTTTGTTCCGTGATACTCCTGTTATAGTTTTTACTCTCTGCATATTGAATGGTTATCCTCTACTAATTGTAAATGTTGGATATGAGTAGCCTGGTGCTAGTTATTTACAGAATATTTGTCCGTTTAACACCGTGTACTAGAATTCATCATCCAATCCCTTGGTTGTGTATCAATACAAATACATATACAAATATATATATATATATATACATAGGAATCTTCTATTTTGACAGTAAATGAAAGCATTCAATTCCCATGGTTTGGAAATATGAAAGAAATTTAACAGCTAGAGACCGCTTCCCTGAACATAATCTGGAATCGGTTTGATATATATTTAAGAAAACAATTATGAATAGCATTGTGGACTTGCAGGACCTGGATGTGAGCACCCAATCCAAACTGCAACGCATATCGTAGTTTTGGTATTCGAATAAAAGAAGTGCAACTCACCCTTTTAGCTTTTCTTTTTTTCTTTTTTTTTTCCATTTAATTAACAGTGTTATATTCCGTGACCTCTCAAAAGGCCTTCCTGTACGCATGGGCTTAGAAAAAAAAAACAGGGGAGGAGAAGAGCTCTGCGTAGATCTCATTTTTCATTCACATTCCAGAACTTTGCACTCGCTATTTATGCATGTATTCGTCACCATTTAAAGCTTTACAAGTGTACAAAATATCATTCATACAAATTAACTTCAATTTACTTAACTTAACCACACTTGACTATGGTTAAACTTACAAAAAATCTGGTTAGCAACAACTAAACTAAGTGCCCATCTTTTACAGCACATTACTTCTTAACATTCTCCCCCATAATGTGCTTTTCTTGAACTCCCAAACTTCTCTAAAGTACTCAAACTTTTCCCACGGAAGTGCCTTTGTGAATATGTCAACCACTTGCTCATCACACTTGTAAAATTTTAGTTGTACCTCTCCTTCTTCAATGGCTTCTTAGAATTTGAAGTGATGCTTGATTGCAATGTGCCTTGTGAGACTGTGATAAATTGGATTCTTAGCCATAGCAATGGCTGATTTGTTGTCTCAAAAGATCTCTGTACTTTCTTCCTGCTTCTCACCAATGTCTTCTAAAATTCTTCTCAACCAAATAGCTTGAGAAGTTGTTATTGTGGTTGAAACAAATTCGACTTCTGCTGATGATTGAGCAACTGATTGTTGCTTCTTTGAATACCAAGAAAACACTCCACATCTAAGAGAGAATATATAGCCAAAGGTGCTCCTCATGTCATCAACATAACCTCCCCAATCGCTATCACAAAAGCCAATCAACTTTACTCCTGAATTTTTGCTAAATCTGATTCCATAGTTAAAAGTTCCTTGAATATACCTTAACACTCTTTTTGCTGCTCCAAAATGGAAGTGGTTGGGACTGTGCATGAATATTGAAAGCATACTTGCTACAAACATGATGTCAGGCCTTGTGGCAGTGAGACAAAGTAAGTTTCCAACTAAGCTTCTATAGAGTGTTGCATCTACCAACTTTCCACCATCTTCTTTCTTTAATTTTTCATTTAGAACAAGTGATGTTGCCATAGGCTTATAACCATACATTCTGAATTTTTTTAGAATATTTTTAGGATACTTTCATTGAGAAACAAACACATCATTCTCATCTTGGTGAATCTTAATACCAAGAAAATAATGTAACAGTCCCATGTCACTCATTTCATACTTATTCATCATGTCACTTTTAAATTCTGCAATCATCTTTGTATCATTTACGGTAAACACCAAATCATCAACATAAAGTGCAACAATAAGAATGTTTGATATATCTTGCTTCTTCACATATAAAGTAGGCTCACTCTTACTTTTCTTGAATCCTCTTTCATTGAAGTAGTTGTCAATTTCACTATACCAAGCTCTATTTGCCTGTTTCAGCCCATATAATGCCTTTCTTAACTTGTACACCTTGTCTTCTTCTCCTTTAATAACAAAGCATTGTGGCTACTCAACATATACATCTTATTTCAACTCTCCATTCAAGAATGTTAATTTCACATCAAGTTGGTACAATAACCAACCTTTTTGGGTTGCCAAAGCAATAAGAGCTCTTATGGTATCAGGCGAGAAACTGGAGCAAATGTTTCATGAAAGTCGACACTGGGTTGTTGTGAATAACCCTGTGCAACTAGCCGTGCTTTATTTTCCTTGCACTGAGCCCTCTGAACTGTATTTAATTTTGTAGATCCACTTTACTCCAGCAATCTCTTTGTGTTGTGGATTTTCAACCAGCTCCCACGTTTGATTCTTCTCAACAACTTTAATTTCTTCTTCCATAGCCTTTCTCCAAGCTTGGCCCTTCATAGCTTCTTTAAAACTTTCCCGTTCAATAACACAAAAGTTATATTTTTGATAAACTTAACTCAAACTCCTAATTCTTCTTGGAGTTGAGCTAGGTGATGATGAGCTTGAATTGGAGAGGATTGACAGAAATCTTTTTCATTTTCCTCTACATGAGCTGGTAGTTTTGGTGCCATTTCCTCAATTAAAATATTTTTCTTCTCAACTTGGGCTTCCTCATAATTCCATTGAGCTTTTTTTATCAAACACAACATCCCGGCTAATGATAATCTTATTGCTTTTCAAACTATACAACCTGTAGCCATTTGATTTTTAGTTGTAGCCCACAAAGATGCACTTTTCACTTGTTTCATCCAGCTTTTGCCTCTTTTCTTTTGGAATTTGAGCATAACAAATACACCTAAAGACCTTTAAGTGCCTTGGTACGCCTCCAGATGTGCTTCACAACCGGAGTCACTCCGCAAGAGTACGAAGGTAGCGCATGTAGTAAAAACCGGAGGATTCGGTGTCGTTCTCTCCCAAGAAACTTCTGCAAATATAACAACAAAGCTCAACTAGTACGGACACTTATCTTGATGGATTGCAAATGAAAATTCTTTTCTTTTCCTAACATAAAAGAGACCAAAAATATGTTGGTTTTGAGATGATGGTGGTTCAATGCTTAATGCAATAATTTAATAACTAATGAAGGTAATAAATCTAGTTTTATGTAATTAAGGAGAAAAGCTTGGACATGGTTGTTTCGATCCACCAATTCACAACAAGAGTTTCCAATGAGAGGTTTATAACTCAAATCAAGAATCACACCTTGGATTCTTAATTTGAAAAATGTCGACTATAAAATGTGATTTTTTGTTTGATTGAGCATAAAGAGGAAATCTATGATTGACACCCTAGAATCAAACCTTGGACATGTGCAATACATATACCAAACATTGATTTGTGCATAAATATTGCTAAGGGGTTATGAATCTAAGTTTTTCTAATGAATCTCATGCTAAATCAAATGGAACCATACAATTTTAAGGATATTACTTTAAAGTTTATACAACTCATTTTCAACCCTTTGAAGATCCTTGGTCGATTTTCACAACATTTAAGGGATGTTTAACTACTAGAATTCATGTCAAAGAGCATAAATGAAGACAAATCTACCATTAAACTATATAGAACTAGTGTTTGGTTACTAAGAAAATGAAGAAAAATGGCAAGAAAATGAGAGAAAATGGCTAGAAAGAGTAGAGAAACATTCAATTCATATATATATCAAGCATTCATTTACAATGATCCAAAAGCAATAAATAACAACATTACAAAGCATTAAAGTAAATCTAACTAAAAATCTTACAAAATAACAAAAGACCCCTTTTGGAAGCTCCTCCTCTGTCCAGTTCTGTAGAAAAAACCCTAACTTCCTTTTGTTCCCGTATATACAGCTTTTATACTCTGCAGAAAAACAGAGTCTATACAAACCGATCGATTGGTAGGGCGACTGATTGAACGCCCGATCGATTGCAAAACCGACCTCTCTAAAGTTTGTATTTGTGTCGTCTGTTGAGGGAGTTCCGACGTCATCGATCGAACGGCCGATCGATCGAAAAAGTGCCCTCTCTGAAGTTTACTGCAGAAGGTCGAACAGAGATCACCGATCGATCGGTGAGCCTGGCGATCGATCGACCGATCGAACGTTCTGTGGACCGTTCAATCGGACGATCGATCAGTCATCCTATTTTTGCCCGTTTTCCTTGGTTTAAGCTCCAATTCTTGTAAAAAGTGCACAAAAAGGGTTTTAATGCATTTTAAGAGTTAAAATACTAAATTAACACTGAAATTTAACTAATCAACCACCAATTTAGGCCTAGAGATTACTATTTCTGAGAGTAGTCATGCCTCACCGATGGCTACTTTCCACTCCAAGCTTCAAATGGAGTTTTGTTCTTCAAGGCCTTTGTAGGACACCTGTTAATCAAGTATGCTACTGTGTATATAGCTTCAGCCCAAAAAGTTTTAGGTAGCCCTTTTTCATGAAGCATTGATTTGGCCATTTCCGCCACGGTTTGATTTTTCCTTTCAAAAACTCCATTTTGTTGTGGCGTGTAGCCAACCGTGAGCTGTCTTTCAATGCCTTCATCTTCACAAAACTTATCAAATTCGTTTGAATTGTATTCTTTTTGATTGTCACTTCTAAGACATTTTATATAATAGCCACTTTGCTTTTCAACAAGACATTTAAACTTCTTAAAGATAATGAAAACTTCATACCTTTGTCTCAATAAATCAACCCATGTCATGAAAGTATAATCATTAATAAAAAGGATAAAGTACCTGTTTTGAGCATGAGAGGGTGTTTCCATAGGCCCGCAAATATCCGTATGCACTAACTCCAACACTTGTTTTGCTCTCCAAGAAACTCCTTCTAGAAATGATTGGCAGCGCTACTTTCTGAGTGCACATCCTTCACAAGCTTCATGCTTCTCTTCAATTCTCGAGAGTCCTTGTAGCAGATTTTTTTGATAAAGCAATTTGAGGCGTCCAAAGTTCAAATGCCCAAATCTTTGATGCCACAACCATGAGTCATCCATAGCCTTTACATTCAAGGCAGTATCATTTGCATACTTGAATGAGAGCGGAAAGCTTGTATTTACCATCTTTATTTGAGAAGGTGTTTCCATAGGCCCACAAACATCCGTATGCACTAACTCCAACACTTGTTTTGCTCTCCAAGCAATTCCTTCAGGAAATGATCGGCGGCGCTGCTTTCCGAGTGCACATCTTTCACTAGTTTCATGCTTCTCTTCAATTCTCGAGAGTCCTTGCAGCATACTTTTTTGATAAAGCAATTTGAGGCGTCCAAAGTTCAAATGCCCAAATCTTTGATGCCACAACCATAAGTCATCCATAGCCTCTACATTCAAGGCAGCATCATTGGCATACTTGAATGAGAGCGGAAAGCTTCTATTTACCATCTTTATTTGAGTCAAAATCTACCTCTTCTTATTTTTGTCATAGATGGTGCAACATTCCTTCAAAATTGAGTGCATAACCATGTTCTATAAGCTGCCCAACACTTAACAAATTTTGATCCAACTCTGACACAAATAGAATATTGCAAATGAATTCAATCCCTTTCTTCGTTTGAACACCAACAGTGCCTTTCTTTTTCACTTGCACCAATGCTCCATTTCCCAACTTCACTTGAGAGTGAGTAGCGATGTCCATGTCAAGAAAAATACTCCTATTTGCTATCATATGATTAGAACAGCCGTTGTCCACAAACCATTGATTAATTTTCTGTTCTGAGACACTTTGATAGGCATAAAACAAGCTTTCTTCACTTTCTTTCTCCTCTTAAAAACTTGCTTGCTTGTTAGAATTAAATGTACACTCTTTTTGCATATGCCCAAATTTGTTACATTTGAAGCATTGAAGTTTCCCTTTGAACCAACAGCCTTTTTCTTCATGGCTACTTTTGTGGCAGGTTGGACACTTTCGTGTAGACCCTTCCTCATTTAATTTTTTGTTAAAATTGTTTCTACTATCAAAAATGCTTCTTCCTCTTCCCCTTGAATTTCTACCACTTCGTCTTCCTTGTCTTCCACCTCTGAAAAATTCTCCTCTATTTTGAAATTGTGATGGTGGCTTCTTTTTAATGTTTTTTGAATGAAGATTGAGCTTAGATTGAAAAGCACTCTGGTCAGCAACAATTAAACTGAGCGCTGATTTTTAACAGCACATTACTTCTTAACAATATAGCTTGTATAAATAAATAAATAAATGATGAAAGTCTATATTAATGCTAGATGAAAACACTAGATCGATCACTGCTGCTTGGTCATCATTTTTAAACGATCCCAAAGATTATCAATAGAAGTGTCACTCCAATAATCACTCTAGCCTCCTTGAACAGAATTGCTACCAACTGCTGGTGTTCCTGGGGTTACTTTCTTTAGGCCGAAGGCCTGGCCTGTACATGGGCAACCTACTGATCATCTTAGCCACCTGTGGACTATTCATAAGATGATATGATCAAATCCATTATTAATTTCCAAATTGGCGAGCATGCATCTAATAAAAAAGAATTTTCATTTTTTTGGAAAAAAGGCTCGAATTAAAGAGAAAAGGCATTACAATCTGGAGCAAATTAAGAAACATTACAATCGGGAGCAAGCTTTCCCCTTCGAATCTGCTTCCACAATGGAGATAAGGCCTATCCGGGGATTATTAGAGAAAATTCTACGCTCTGTTATAATTACAGGCTGCGCGGCTAGAAAATCAGCAGCCTTTTAGCTTCTCTATACACAAAATAATGAAAAGAAATATTAAGAAAAAAATTGCTAAGCTCCACAATTTGCGAGAGAAGTGGTTTGCATTTCCAAGGGCAATTTTACTTTCTTGGCAATACAGAGAACAGTGAGAAGGAAAATATTATTCTTCCAAAACTTTTGTATAGAATTTGGTACGAAAATAATGTGGCAGTGACAATTTGAAATTAAAATGCATATTTGTTGGGGGTTTTTTTATTTTAAATTGATAAACTCATAACTCAGCCACACATTATGTATTTATATTTTTTATAATTTTTTTATTTGTATACCATTACTCTACAGAAAATAGCTTGGACTCAAAACGAACAACTAACTGCAAAAGGCGAAGGTGCAAAGCCTGTGGAAGCCCCATCTTTATAGATAGGAGTACATGCTGGAGAATGGTCAGCTTGTTCTAAATCTTCAGAGAATCCAGCAGCAATAAAGTTTCCAAAGTGATTACGAATAAAGTTTCCAAAGTGCTGGAGAATGGTCAGCAACCTACATTCCCTTTTAACAGATCCACCGTAATTTAAGCATATGAAGCCAAATGGTGGAGGCTTCCATCTGCAAAGCTGAGGATTGGGCACCTTATATATGTCACTGAGATATCCAAGGAGGCACGGAAATCCTCATGATGAATATTGTAAAGGCTGTTAGATAGTTCACTTCACTTAATCCCGGGGGTTATGGATTCCAAATATTCATGATCCAGATGTGAAGGAGTCCAATTACTTATCCCTCGGTCTATTAGTAAACCATCTCTCCAACGATTGTGAAAGATGTTCCACTAGAAATATTGGCTGGTCAGTAGATTTGTTCTCCACTTAACTGTTCAATTCCTGGGGCCTGCCTCTAGGCCCTAGTGCAATTGGTTAGTAGGATAAGTCTCTATTATCTGGACAAATCGATTTCAGATTTTAGGGGTGAGTTTGACTTCCTGCCGCTACACTAGTCTAAGACTCATTGTTGTACAAGTTGAAAGGCCGGTCGTGTGATACCAACCAAAAAGGGACCTCCGGGGTTGATCTTCGGAGGAAATCTCTCCATTGGTCAGCCTTTTTTTTTTTGTTTTTTTGACGATAACTCACTTACCTATTACCATAACAGCATCTGATCAAGTACAAGGCCTCTAAGATGAGGAACTCTCAATCCATAGGATCAAGATTCAAAAGAGTCACATGTTCTTCTACCGAGTTGGGACCAAAAAAAAAGAGGACAATATACGAATTTAAGTCTCTAATGGTGCATCCTCGTAGTGCTAAAATGAGTGGCTTCGGGGGCAAATAAAAGGGTCGACTATAGAATCTGTAGATAGGTGATCTGCAAGTTTTCGCAGTGGAAGGGACATGAACAAGATGGATGGCCCTGTTTGCTCTCCAAACTTAGACTTTACTGGATAGTAAAGTGTTATATATTAGTATATTTTATTCAGTCCATTTTTTTATTATTTTCTAAAATATCGTGGATAATTTGGATAGTTTAGTCGTTTTATTTTTCTTTTATAGGTATACATCGCGATATGTCAATGACATTTAGAATCATGACATGCGCTTATATATATATATATATATATTAAATTTCATATTTTCAGGAAATTTCATATTTTCAGGAATGTTAAGTTCAGTGAGGCCTACAGCCTACTTGTTTGGGGTTAGAAAGAATAAATTTGCACAATAGGATGTTTAAAACTTTAATTACCTAGAATAAATTTGTACAAAAAAAAAAACTAAAAGCATATAAAATGAAACTCCATAATTGTCGATGAAAACACTAGAGCACAGCTTGTTCATCATTTAAAAGATCCCCATTATCCATATATATAAATGTCACTCCAATCGTTGTGGCCTCCTTGAGCAAGACTGTCTCCAGCTTCCTATATTTCTGGTCTTACTTCTTCAGGCCAAAGGCCTATAATGGGTTCCTCATATGAATCGCTTATGGACCACATACTCTCGTTATTAATTTTCATATCAGCGAGCATGTTATACTACCAGTGTTCCATCATGCCCTAGTGGTGGTGGTGGTGGTGGAGGAGGAGGAGGAGGAGAAGCCTTGGCGATATTATCTTATACTTGAATATTATCTGTAATGGTAGTTGTGCCCCCCAACCAAAGTAGATGATTTTTTGAGAAGCTTCAAGGGCGAGGCCTTATAATTTGAGCTCCCATGGTCTTTTGAGCTTTGACTTTCGCCTCTTGCTCTTGAGCTATCAACTTCTTGTGCAGGTGGGTATTTCAGTAGTTTTTCACGCCATTTGCTGTTCTCCCCGGAAGCCTATCCACAATTAGGGACCATCTTTTTCATATGGTGAATGTATGTTAATGGCGTAAAAGAACTGCATGAACAATTGGGAATTATACAAAGGAAAGGAATAATGTCCCACATGTCCTTTTACTTTTTATAGCAAATTTTAGAATTATGTGAAAGTGACTAAATTGAATTTAACAAAAGATAACCTTATACGGCAACAACTAATTGCTTATAGTTAGCGGTTTTATTTATCAAATTAATTATCATTACAGATAGACATAATTAAGTGAATTCCATATATATTGAATAATGTCAATCTCATTACCTTACGTCTATTTGCGATGAAAATCTAATAAAAAAAAATTGATGACTCTTACATTACTCAATTGCTTAAGAACAATGGGCGAAGCCAAGAAGTTCATTCACGGCTGGGAAACCATTAATCACATCCAAAAAATTAATAATTTTAATAAAAAATAGTACACTGACTTCCATATGTATATATATGGAAGTATATAAGCTTATAAATTTTTGTCAGGGGAATCTATCTAATAAAACACATCATCTTTTGAAAATGTCTCTGAGATACCATTTCATCTGAGGGTTGAGATTCATTTTGAGTGAAAATTTACGGCTCAGATCATTTTCAGCTCACGTGACCTTTAAAATTCCACCCAAAACAAGCAACAATTAGTTGGTATCACGAGATCGATCTTTCAGCCGTTAGATCAAAAGCTTCCACAATCTCAGCCATTAGTTCAAATTATGCGTGTAAGAGTAAAAGGGCATTAAACGCTCCTCTTTATGCAAGCTTTCATACACAGTGGATACCACAAGCTCCATAAACTACGATTATCTCTTCCCATGGGTGACCACCATTGCCGAAGAGCACCACCAGTGCACCATTGGCCATCACCGGAGCACCATTGTGAGTCACCTTGCTGCCATCTCCATCACCGAACCAACCTGTTTCAGCCACCATGGCCAAAACTTTATACCATCTTCTTCCTCACAGCCATGGCAAAGACCCACCGACCGAATCACCATCTCCATCAACATCTCTAGTGGTGGAAACGCCCACAGCCGAGTGACCCACCAACATCTCCGTGTGTTTGGTTTAAGTAATTGAAGATTTCCATCAAATGAGTTCTCTAATGGCAGGTTGGGGCTCACCTATCCCTGATCCTAGAACTGGTAAGCTCAGTAACCCTAAATTTTGATTGTTCCGTCAAAGCAAATTAGAGTGTAAAAAATTAGGGCCTTTAATAGTGCTCACCTGTCCCTTTATTAGTGCTTTTCTTAGTGTAATTTTGCAATCAACAGTAGTCATTGATGAAAAGGAAATTGAGGCTTTCGGGAGATTGAAAAAGAAAGCCCAAATTTCTATAATAAATCAACCACTTCGAAGTTCCAATTCTTTGTTTCCCCATTTTGAGCTTGCTTTCTCAAAGGAGCCTCCGATGGTATCTTTGTACTTGATTTTACCTTTTTGATTTCATGGGTTCAAAGCCTTAGTGGTTTCTTTATGTTAAAATTCATGTTTTTTCCTCCACGGTCTATGGTTATAGGTGGACTAGAAGCAACTCTGCATTTGTGAATGAACCTCCAGTAATTATCTTTTTCAATGCAGTGGTGTTATGTATGGAGCTTATGGAGAATGGTAATATTATCTATATATAAGAGAGTTCTGCTTTGCTTACCTGTATATTGCTTGAATAATCCCTTGCTTTGCTTGGTACAGTGCTTGAATATGTCCTTGCTTTGTATATATCATATTTTGTTAAGGCTCTCTTTGTTCAATTTGTGGCCTATGCGCCATGATATGGATGCAATCATACCTTGCTTTGGTTTATTGACTTTCAACACAAAATTATTTGTAGTTTAAAAGCAGATTGATGACTCTTCCTTTTGCTTGCATGTACTGTACTAGGATACTATATTCAAGGTATTTTAATGAAATTGATGTTTGAAATATTTTATCATTCATGAAACAAATGTTGAGAGAAAAAATTATATTTATCTTAAAGAGAAACACTAGAACTGGTGTTTTTGTTGTGCTATATAAAAGGTTGAAGTCCCTATGCAATTTACATATTCCTTTTTGCATTGCATTTTTGGAATGGGCCAGTTTCATTTTTGCATTTGGCCTAGCTTCCTCAACTTTTTGAAGAGTTCACAGTATACTCATTTTATTGGAAGTGTTGTGTTGTTTGGGTTTCATTTTGAGGTTGATGGATTGGTTCAGAATGTTGGATGGTTTCTATTTCTTTTTCCGATCCCTCAAGGGAATAGAAAATTTTGGTTGATTTGATAGTGGGGTTACTGGGGTATTGTGATTAAAGTTAAGGGCTGGTAGAATGAAGTGAGTTCATCTATGGCTATAGATTTGCCTTTGTGTTTAGTGGAAATGGCAGTAGTGTTCTTATTGCATTTCTAAGGATATTGATTATGTTACTTTGCTAATTTAACATTGGCTTTGCTTGGTCACTTATTTACTGTTTTGATTTTGGATCAAATTTGGTAATGGAGTTAGTTATTTTTCTTATTCTTTTTCTTTTTATTGAAAGTTTCTTTTCAGAATATGTGGAATGATATATTGCTTTGTGAAAAGGGAAAAGAACATTTTCTAAATTTTTGTGATATAAGTTAAACATGCACTTCTAAATTTTTTTTGATAATGGCATTTTCCAATTTGGTGATAATTTTTTTGTTGTGTACTAAGAGAAGAAAATGTTTTTTTTTTTTTTTTCCGTTTTAATGATAAGGTGATCATTTTCTCTAATGGGCATATACATGTCCAGGATCTCTTACAAGAATAGTTGTTATTGGGACTATTGTGTTAATTAGGATTGTATGTTCAAATTCTTCACTTATGTTTGAATATGCATTTCTTGGTTTGGTACAAGAAACTAAACCTTTAGGGGTAAAAAGATTCTTCACTAGAATAAAAACATTGAAACACATAATCTTGGAAGCAAAAAGTATATCAATGATAGGCTGAATGATTATAATGAACAAATTTTAATTTATGAAATTTTGAATTTTGTTTTAAGGGCAGTCTTTTTGTTGTTGGTGCTAGATGTGTAGAGCTACAGTAAGAAGTAAACAGACACTGCTGACAAATTTCTTAGAAGATGTAAAGATATTAAGGATGTGATGAATGCAAAAATGAACTGATGGCAAGGCATGCCATTGAATTTTTTTTATCAGCAAATCTTTTATGCCTTTCTTATTTTTTAATCCTATTTGCCTTGCATCAAAATTGTCATTTATACCTTTTCTATCAGTAATGCCATTTGTGTGTATGTAAATAGAATTGTTACAGATGAATATTTTCGTCTAACACTAACTACAATTTTTGAAAATTAGTTCACTGTTCACATACCAGAATTGAGGGACAGAACTATGTTTGATCGGCATACTTTGGGGGTGGTTGTTACGGCTATGAATCTTCATTTTATGAGATATTAGTCTTTTATTGTTCTTATGGCACTACTAAGTGAAAAGAAAAGGTCTATTATGGCATTACTTGAGATCATGTTTTGGAAATCTGCATGGAATCCATTTTAGACGAATATTATTGCATCTCTTTATTACGAGGATTGTTTGGCTTTGATAATTTTTAAAATCTTTGACAAGCATTCAAATAAGACCCAGAATTGAATGCGTGTAGGTTTAAATTTTGTTGAAAAGTACCGTAGGCACGGGTTATCCCTAGTTGTAAAATATTTCTAAGCGGTAGGTAAATATAGAATTTTTAGAAATTTGAAGGGGCATTTAGGGAACAAATTGAAAGTAGTTTAAAAACTGTGGGTAAAAATAAAAATTTTAAGAATTTGAGGAGGGCGATGTTATGGTACTGGTTTTTCTTTTTCTTTTTTTCTTTTTTGAAAACAAACTTCACTGAATAACTGGTTAGCTTTGTAGTTTTCCTCTTTTTTGCTTCATGTTGTCCGACGTTAGGTTCTCGGTTGTGATTTAGAACTCGTGAAGTGGCAAGTCATGCCTTAGTATCAGGTTTATATGTTTTTATGTTCTCGTGTTATGTCTTTTCTTTCCTTTTTGTTACATTTGCTAGATGGAATCAAGTTCTTGCCTATCCTAAAACACAATAGTATGACAACTGGAACTCACAACTTGAATGTAGTTGAACATTGCTGATGGTAAACGAGTTTACTGTTATTAAGGCCACGATTGTATCTCAGATTTGATGAGAAAAAGAATAAGAAAAAATTCCTTATATCTAGTTTTTTTGGCTAACCAAATAAAGAAATGAATTTTTCGAGAAATACTTCTCATTTTTTTCTGGTTTTTACAGCGCAACCAAACAAAAGGAGAGTTTTTTTTTTTTTTCATATTTCACATTGTTTAGGAGAGACCAATTGGAAAGGCCAAAAGAGCATTAAAGGACATCAAATGATCAAATCAAATGCTTACCAAAAACGTATATAACTAAATGAAAAAGGAGACAGCAAATGGCTTTCACTTTCTTTTTTTTCTGCAGAGAGAGAGAGAGAGAGACAGAGAATTGCACTTGCCTGTTGCCTGGCCGCTTATGAAGCCTGATGATAAGATCAACAAATGGGGAAAGGCTAGCAGTCCTCAAGTGCCAGGATGGGCGCTGATTGATAGATAACCTGCGTTGATTCAGAAAGGCGATTTATCAATAAATACGGCTAGTTTAAGTGATAACTATTCTTGAAGTCCAACACTTTCAAGGTATCATAACCTTTCCTAATTAATTGAGGCTTTTAAAAAACATTCTACAGCTAAGTATGGCCCGAACTTTTCATTTACTCCATCCTTAAGTATCATGTATTACAATTCTCTACGTTAGATAGCATACTACAATCTGAAAAGTTGAACATTAAATAATGGTTAGGAATCTTAGTATTATGGTTCTTTTCTTAAGTCAAATTTTACTCTATTTTTTGCAGCCTGTAGACTGGCAGACAACTCCACTAAAATGGAGTATTCTACTATTTGTTTTCTATTTTCTTTTTTGTCTTGTTTTAGACAAATGGTGATGAACTTCACAATAGGTAAATCCTTCCCATTAAAAAAGAAAATTCAGTGATTAAGTAGTACTGAGTTTCTCAATAGTTATTTTTATTAAATTGTGATACGTAATATTTTATTACATCAGCAATTTAAATTTAAATTTGAGAAAAAAAGTAGAAAAATTTTTAAGAAAAAACACAAATAACAAAAACTGATAAGCTTGTTGAATTCTCAAATTTTTTTTTTGGTTGATCAAAAAAAATTATAAAAAAAGCCAAAGTCAGAAAAGAATATGAAAATTTCTATCAACCATTAAACTTTTTTTTCCCTTTCCAACCCATGCTTCCCTAATTTGGTTGAAGGGAAGAGTCAATCCTAGGTACCAAGGTGGTAGGTTATAATTACACATACTAATACTAAGATAATTGTAGAAGTAACATGTATATAGCCGTTGTTTACAATAATTTTTAGAGAGACCACGTTCAGGGTTCTATTCGAAAGGTTTGAGTGGATCCCATTCAAAATAAAGAAGACAATAAAAGTCTGTCAGTAGGTGTCAGTATCATTGTACGAGTCGAATAGCCTAAGGTACCACAATCAGAAGTGGGCTCGTCGGTCCAGTCCCTTGGGTCGTGTCTAAATGTATCCACACACATCAAAGATCGTGTCTAGATTTTTACTATGAGAGTAGGGAAGCTAAAATGGGAGATGATTAAAATAAAAGATTGGTTATTTTTTATGACCCACGAGTTTCACCATGCGAAATATGGTTGGAATATCTTGCGTGTGGAAGTAGTTCTCTTTGTTTTGTTTTCCTTGTTTGAATTTTATTCCGGTGCTGTTGGTTGCCATAAAATATATATATATATATATATAGCAAAGCTTTTGAATATTTAAAAAGTGTTTTGGACGGGACAGTAGAAAGACTCGAAACTAAAAGTTAACATATTGATGAAATTTGATATATTGGAAGTTATTTAACTTATTTCTCAAGAACAGCCGTTATTAAATATAATACTAATTCAATATTTTTTGGCAGTTATTTTTTCTCGACAATGGTTATTAAATATTTTACTTTACGTGAAGTAGTAGTATATGCTAGAACATTTTATTCATTCATTATTTTACATTTTTTAATATATCGTTGATATTTTTGATAACGCGGTCGTTATATCTTTCGTCAGATATTCTCAAATATTGATTTCGTTTAAACGTTTACAAAACCATGACACGCATAGAGGTTAAATTAAATGACGCCTACTTGTATCGGGTTGGAAATAATAAATCTGCACAATAGGATGCCTAAACTTCTATTGCCTGGAATGAATTCGTATGAAAAAAAAAAAAACAAAAATGTAAGATGAAAGTCCGTAATTGTGAATGAAAACAATAGATCATTGCTTGTTCATCATTTAAAAGATCCAGAGATCCCCATTATCTATATAGATGTCACTCCAATCACTCTCTCTCACTCTCTCTCTCTATAGAGTAATTACCTGCTCTAAGAGGAGCTTTGTGCCAGTTTCCTTCTCCAACCTCTTGAATACACTTCCTCAGAAGAATATCTTCGTCCTCAGTCCATGCACCTTGTCTTACTCCTAAAGCACCACCACCCTCCATAACCTTCCGTTGTACGCAGATTGTCCCCCCGACAGACTGTACAAGTATTGGCCTGTGACGTACTGCTCAGTGTGTACAGCTGCTTATAAATGCATATTCCAACTTGGAAGCCCCTACAGACATGCAATCTGACGTGCAGTTTTGCCAACCACAAAAAAAGTTTTGGGTCTGAACGTTTTTTGTTTTTATTTTTTTATTTTTAAAAATAAAAAACAGTGTTTGCTTTTTTTTTTTTTTTGCTTTTAGTTATTTATAAAATTTAAAAAATAAAAACGAAAAATACTAAAATAAGTGTGTTTTCTGTTTTCAAAACATTGATCTAGTACTGTTGGCACAACGATAACCTATAAATGTTCATCACCAAATCATAAAAACCACACAACAAAAACACACAGCAAAAGCACACAACAAAAAATAAAAACTGACAATATTAGGGTCTGTTTGGAAGTGCTGCCAGTTTTTGTTTTTTGTTGTCTGTTTCTGTTTTTTGTTTTTGTTTTTTATTTTTTATGGTCTAATAATGACATTTATATATTACCGTTCCGCTAAAAGTACTATATCAATGTTTTAGAATCAAAAAACACATTTATTTTAGTATTTTTTTATATTTTTATTTTTGAAAAAACAAAAAATAGAAACCAAACGCACCCTTACTAAACGGACCAACGATCAACTAACAGTCCAACGATCTTAAACCGTTAAAAGTAGTAACATTTTTCTCTCATTTAGGATTCTCAAATCATTTGATTTTGAGCGTGGAAAAAAAAATTTAGTGGTCAGGTAGTACTGAGTACTCAATAATAATTCTTACTAAATAGTGATACGTGTTGGTAGTGATGTTTTTCCGTTCTTCTGATCTGGTCCTAACAGAGCTGATCCCCTTGTACGGTTGGACACCGACAAAGCCGATCCCTTGGCCCCCGAACAGACTAGGCACTTGGGCGTGCGTCCCGTGTCGTCCCTCATTCCCATCACATCAGTGGAGGCCACAACTGTTACTGGACGCTATAACGTACTCTCGACGCAAGGACGTAGAGTATATGAGGGACAACCGCCCTCACTGCTGACATCGTCCTAACACACGTCACCCGTGAAGTGTAACAACAACCCTCTCAAATACCCTGCCACGAATCTGACACCCCAATGAAGTACCGCCATGTGTAAAGGTTATCAACCACTCCCATGCATACATACAAAAGGAAAATAGATGCCTTCTTTATCAGGTACGCCAAAGAGAAACCCTAACAAGATATAGTTTGAATAACCATATTCTCTTGAATCTAATTTCACCATCGGAAAGTCCTTGGCAGACACCACATCGGTGTGTTTAGAGCAAGGGATCGCGCGCCAACGGGAGAGAGCTCGATGAAGACCCGGGGCCAAGATCCACGAGATTGCTGTGCCATCAGCTGGCGCCTTCTGTGGGAAATGATTGTTTTTGTGATTTTTCATAATGATAAGAGTCTTAGCGGTTGTTGAGGCTAAGGCTCCAAACACGATCGACGCACTCATTGGCAGAATAGCTTCATCATTCACCCAAGCGGTGATGGACCATCCACTTCCCTTGAAGTTTAAAATGCCGACTGTGGATACGTTCGACTGTTCCAAAGACCCAGTGGACCACTTGGAAACTTTTAAAAGACTTTGCACGAACCTGGTTCAACAAGATCAAGCCAACAATAGTTGCTACCTTCATCCAACTTAGCAAGCTTTTCGTAAGTCACTACATTGGAGGGCAAAGGCAACAAAGGTCAGCTGTGCATCTGTTGACGGTGAGGTAGAGGAAAGAGGAGACCTTAAGCGAGTATGTAGGGAGGTTTAATCAAGAGACTCTAGCTGTGGACGATATGGACGACAAGATAGCCATCATTGCATTCATAAGTGGTATCAAAACAAAAAAAAACTCCTTTTCTTTTTATCGAAAAGACCACCTCAGGACATGGCGAAATTGATGCTTCGGGCTTAGAAGCACATGAACGCAGAAGATACGATAAGCGCTAAGCACGAGAATGATGGGGGGAGCAGTTTGCGTTCTGATAAGAAGAGGTTGACCGACACCCTGAATGAGGAGAGGGAAACAAAAACGAACCGAAATAACAACTAGTCAAGCAACCAGGTAGAAAGACAGACGAGAGCATTATCGTGAGCTCAACCGAACTCAACCGAACGTTCACCCCCTTATAATAAAATTAGGAAATGTCCTGATGGAAATAAGGGACGATCCGACGCTGAAGTGACGAAGATAAAAAAACCCTCACATATAAAGCAAAACTAGTTGAGATATGGGATCGGATAGGATCGGAATGTAGATCGGGATTTTACGTTCCAATAAGATTCTACACCAAAATTCTAAGATCCTACATCTACAAAGAATCAGGTAGGATTAGGATTGATTTTGTCAAAATAGATTTTAAAATCGTAAAATTATAAGATCCCAATTGAAAGTTTAACAACCGTACAAAAATGTTTTTTTAACATCACCAATATTTCTCGCCACATCCAAATATTTCGCCTCGTCCCTCGTGCTCTTCAGCTAGTCGATACCATGGCAAGATACGTATGAGTAAATTTTTTGTGCACAACTTTCAAATTAAACTCAAACAGTAATTTGCAATTGCTAAAGCTGACATTGCCTACTAAATAATAAAAGTACAGACGTGGATTGAAAAAATATGTCAGTGGACACGCCGAGAATATCCTCATGTTTAGCTGCGAAATGAAGTTTAATGGACCCTGAAGAAGGATTTGGAACATCTACATTTGCCATGTACAAAACCCATAGATAGTAAATATTACATGTAGATGTGTAGCTTGGTGCATTGTTAATGGAAAACTCAATTGGAATGGGCAACGTACTTTTTGTACCAGTACAAAATTCGTTTAAATATTTTAAAAAAATATGCTAAAAATAGGAGAGAAACGTTTTGAAACGATTAGGATACGATTAGAAGACTTTATGGAAACTCTTTAAAAATTAAAAAAACACTCTGTGAAAACTTAAAATATTTTTATACATTTTTTTTTCTAAATATTTGTAGAATTATTCATGTAAATTTTCACTAAATTTTTCAAATGTTTTCACTAAGTTTTTTAAAGATTTCTTTTAAGTTTTGTGAAACTTTCTTAATAAGATTGCTATGTTAAGTTTTCAATTATTTTTTGCTTCTTGCTTCTCCCTATATTTTGTTACTGTGTTTCTTACTTTCGTTTTTTTTTCAAAGATAGAGTGATAGAAAAGTGAGAGAGAGAGAGAGAGAGAGAGAATAAAAATTCTTTTTGATTTTATTCTCTTTTGCTCATATATTTTTTTTTACTTTTTTTTAATAAATTTAAATTACAAATACAATACTAATCTTTTTTACTTCCCCATCCTATTTTGGTAAAATGGTTTGGTGTAGAGGTGAGAAGTGTCGGTCGTAAGCCTTTTTCGGGGCCAAAAGGACCACCGCAATCATAGCCTTTGTTCTCAGAATGGGAAGACAAAAATGCGTGGACTTTTGGTGAGGTCCAAAGAATCCCTCGGGTGCACGCTTCACCATTCATAAAAAATAGGTGGCCAAAATTAAAGCCGCACACTCAAAAGCCACGTGATGGCCATGACAGGCTAACATCAATGCTGCTGAAAATAACGTGACCAGTGCAGTGAAGATGATTGACCATGCATGTCGGCGAGGGATGTTCTTTCTCTCTCTCTCTTATGTAATTGGAATAGTAACTGGAATCTCAGGCAGCATTGATCCTACCATTCACAGTCAGGTTCAAAAGAACATTTCCCCTTCTCGAATTTACTTATTTCCTTGATAGCATTATATAAGGATTAAATAATAAAGGTATTTTTTTAACCAAATTTATTTATGATCACATAGTTAATAATGATAATGTTGATATCATTCCCAATCTTGAATGGATTTGGAAACTTAAATGCCCTCAAAAGTTCAGAAATTTTTGGTGGTCGGTCATCCAAGACAAACTCATTATTAATAAGCTTAGAAATACCGAAAATATAATCATTTCTGCGATGTGAGAGATGTTCTCACTGTATAGAAGATACTATGAATATCCTAAGAAATTGTCACAAAAGATGGGTCATATGGAACAAATTCCAGAATCCTTTGCACTCCCACAAGGACACAGGTATGGACCTAAGCCAATAGCTCACCTCTAACGTCAGAAATTTCGATGTTGTTGTCAGGGATGGCACTCCTTGGTATATAATGTTCATTTCCATTATTTGGAACCTTTGGAAAGCCAAGAATAAACAAGTTATTAATAAATAAAAAAAATTCCGATTAATGTTGTGATAAACAAAATCTTTAACCTTGCTAAACGACATTAGTGAACGGTACAATTCTGATATTGAATGCTTAAAATCCAAATTTTCAAAGCTCATCAAATGGAATTTTCCTTTTGCAGGTACTCTCAAGCTCAATGTAGATGGAAGTGCTAAAGGTTGCCTAGGAGACGCAAGGTTCGGTGGCATCCTGGGAGATGACCCAGGCATCTGGAAAGCTGGATACATTTTGGCTATATTGGCATGGGAACGAGCATGGAAGTTGAAATGTAGGCACTATTCCAAGGACTATTGCTGCTAAAGGAGTGGGACTTGAAAAATGTGCTCATCGAATCCGACTCTTCTTATACTGTGGAGATGATTAAAGGAAACTTTGACACATCAAACCACCCAATGAAAGCCCTAATCGAGGATTGCAAGTTCATCATTGCAAGGCTTAGCTGGACCTTATTTCATATTCTTAGGCAAGGCAATTGTTGTGCTCACTTTTTAGCCAATCTTGGCGTTGTTTCCACTCAAGCACCAGTAAAGCTAGATGTTCCACCTGCTGGTTTGAGCTCTCTGCTGATTGCTGATATAGCTGGAGTAATGTTTGCCAGACTTTAATCTGTTTCTTTTTGTCTTTTTGTTTTCTTTTGCTACTTGTATTATTTTCCTATGTACCAAAAAAAAAAGTAATTTCTTAAAATGGGAATATATAATATCATAAAACGTGGTATTACATATTCTCTTTTGGAATAAGATAAAAATTTTATTTTTACCCTTCTTATATTACTATTCTTCTTCTTCGATCTTATTATTATTATTATTATAGGTTAATATAATATTATATAAGTACATTATAATATGATATGATATTAATATTAATTTTATAACAAATAATATAATAATATAATATTAATTATCCCTCTCCTTTCTCATCCTAACTACATATAGTATGAGTAATTCTCTATCACATCATGGTATTACTTATCACCCATCATCACTTTTCTAATGTTACAATATTACTTATCTTTCATTTTCTTATCCTGCAAATAAATCGGGTGAATCCGATTGTTTGTATATGTGAACACATATATGTATATAATATACCCATATGGAAAATGTATATAATTCATTATTGTAATTAAATGTTATTATGATGGGTGTTCTATTTTAAAATAAATAACTCTTTTCCAATCACATTATTATGATAAATTTTGTATAAATTTTCTATTTGTATAGCATTATCCATACACATATACATATAGTATGTGTTTAGCATCTTGTGAGGGTAAAGTGAACAACTTCATTAATTTCCAAACATTGGAAAATATCTTAGGAACTGCAATAGACTATTTGCCTGAACGTAAATTTCTTTCTTTGGTATTGCTTTGACATTTGGATAGGCGAAAAGCCTTGAATAGCGATGTAATCTCTAAATGAGCAGAATCCGAACTGAAACACAAGTCAAAATTTGCGCGAGTTCTATACAAAAATTTGGATGTAGTGTTCTATACAGAAATTTTTTTAGAATGAAAACCAAAAACTGTCATATCTGCCTGTTTGAGAATTCTATGTGAAAAATTGACTTGTGTGCCATTTTCCACTTGAGAATCTTGCTTAGCAAATTGGAAACGTAAAGGAGATGGTGGTTGAGACCGATGTTAAACTTGCAGACGCCAAAGTTCAACTCCATTGCTTTTGTTTTTCTTCTTTTAAAAAAAAATTAGCATGTACTTCACCGTAAAGAAAAAAAAAAAGCGGTCTGGTCTTCAACTTCTGTCTTGGACATAAAAAAATAAAACATATTTGTTCGTTTCATTGGAGAATAAGGGATAAGAAATTCTAGAAAATGCCAAATTTTGATGGGTTGTTTTGCATGAAAAACCTAAAAGTACAAGAAAAAATTCCAAGAAAGTAGAGAACTTTTAGAAAACAACATTTCAATATTAACACGAAATCGAGAGATATTAACAAAAAAAAGAAAAGTCCAAATCTCTATCCGTTTCTCCCAACGCCCTTATTTGGTTCTACTTTATAAGAAAAAGGTCAAATCTCCATCTATATCTCCCTCTCTGTCAATATCTATATCAACTACGTAATTTTATTAGGTTACATAAAAATTATTTTACTCTCATATTTAATCCATACAACGAACTAGTTATAATTTCTCTACAAAAGAATTTGTAGCTTTTATACTAAACAATGGAATAGTGTACTAGATAACAAAGGTTTACTTTGGCCATAACTTTTGCAAAGAACTGAAGCACAAAATGTGAAACTCAGATAACAAATTCAAAGAAAACATTACATCACTGCTTGTTCATCACCTAAAAGATCCCAAAGATCCATATTTTCGATAAAAATGTCACCCCAATCACTCTGACTTGCTTGAAAAGAGCTCCCACCAGTTTCCTGTAAACCTGGTGGTACTTTTTCTGCCCATTGCCCTATAAGGGGCTCCTCAATATTTGAGCCATCAATGGACCATAGGATTCCATTGCCAATTTCCGAGTCAACCAGTAAGTTTTCCAACCATGATATTCCATCATCCCCTGCTGGTGGCGGTGGCGGTGGTGTTGGAGATGGCTTGGTGAGGTTGTAGCTTGTTTCGATGCTATCCATAATGGCAGGTTTGCCCCCCAACCAAGATAGATTTTTTGAGAAGGTCCGAGGTCGAGGTCGTATGACTTTGGTTTGAATCGTCTTCTTCTGAGTCTTGGATTTCAGCTCTTCCCTTTGAGTTATCAGTTTCTTCAGCAGGTGGGTATTCCAATAGTTTTTCACGTCATTTGATGTTCTTCCTGGAAGTCTACCAGCAATCAGCGACCATCTGTTTAAAAGAGAAGAAGCAAATGCGTTAAATTCGT
This sequence comes from Euryodendron excelsum, assembly GCA_033060915.1. Lineage (NCBI taxonomy): Eukaryota > Viridiplantae > Streptophyta > Magnoliopsida > Ericales > Pentaphylacaceae > Euryodendron > Euryodendron excelsum. The sequence continues at coordinate 40,597,364 of CM065385.1, read as the reverse complement.
AAATTACAAAGATACAAACAGTTGCAGGAGAGTTTCTGATTTATTAAAAGGAAAATCTTATTTGTAATTGTCACAAAAGTTTTTGTTACTTCCAAAAACAATTTAGATTTGCATGGTTATATACATACATATATATATATATATATATATATATGAATATATGGATTCGTATGATATTTTAAGTTCATGTGGAAGTAACAAGATAGTGATTAACAATAGCTAACTTCAGTAACTGTTCAAGGACAGTGGCTTTTAGTTGGGTTATTGACATCTGTTATTTTATTTCTGTTAATTATTATTCAATTGCAATAATATGGGTATAATTCTTAATCAGCTGGACTTAATTAACTGTACATGAATTTTCAAACTTGATGCGTTGATTGAAAAAAAAAAAAAAAAAACTGATCTATTGACACTGCGCTTCTAAATTTTCCCATTAACTTTGTGTTTAAACAAATAAAATGTGATTTGTTGCTGTTCTAGTTTTTTTTTTTTTAATAGCTTTTTGATACCTGATGTATTTGAAATTGGGTAATGATATTTTAGGAACAACTCTTTAAAATCCTCCTCTCACACGCGGTGAGGTCACTGCTAGGTAGGGTACTTGTCATTGTTTAGCAGCATTTGTTGACTAACGTTAAATGCCTCTCTCTCTCTCTCTCTCTCTCTCTCTCTCTCTCTCTCTCTCTCTCTCGTTTTGCTTTGTTCTGTGATAGCTTAATGCAAGTCAGGTTATTATAATAGAGTTTGACAAGAGAGCTTGCCATATATATATATACATATATATGGAGAGAGAGAGAGAGAGAGAGAGAGAGAGAGAGAGAGAGAGAGAGAGAGAGAGAGAGACTTAGACTGTATGTGACAGTACTAGGGGAAAAAGGGAAAGAAAACACAGGTAGAGAATAACTTGACAATCGAATGAGCTATTGCAACGGCAGAATTAAACGTTAAATAGTTGCTTGCACTTGCCTGTTGCCCAGCAGCTTGTGAAGCCTGATAATGAGATCAACTTCATCTATACTAAAGTTTTCTCTCTTTATATCTGGCTTCAGATAGTTCAACCATCTCAGTCTGCAGCTTTTCCTGCACCTGTTCAATCCTGCAAATACATATACACGTTAACTAAATCATCAAATAGCCTCTCTCTCTCTCTCTCTCTCTCTCTTTCTCTCTCTCTAGGAATTACCTGCTCTGAGAGGAACTTGGTGCCATTTTCCTTCTCCATGCTTTTCAATGCACTTCTTGAGAAGAATGTCTTCTTCCCCAGTCCATGCACCTTTTCTCACTCCTAAAGGAACACTTTCCATAGCCTACGCTATTTGCTGCCTACCTAACAGGGGCTTCAATGTACATACACGTGAAGTGTTCAGTAGAGAGCTGCTCGAATCTCTCTGATTTATACTATGTACATCTCGCATCTCTTCTCTAGCTTCGAAGCTCCCAAGACACACAGCCTGACGTGCATGTTTGCCCTCCACATACTGAGTCTTCAGCTCACTGTCGTTAATCAACTAACAGTCCAACAATTTCAGCCCGCTAAAAATCTAAATCACTATTCTTTTATATAATAAAAAGAATTAAAAAATCACGTATTGTACTATCATTTTATTAAAAATATAATTATTTATTATCATATTTTAATTTAATTATTTATTATCATATTCAAATGCAATCATTTTTATTTAATTTTTTGTTATTATTCAAGTGAAAATTATTTTTTGTTTTCAATGGATGTTGAAATTTTAATTATTATTAGAAGTTGGTAGAAATAAATTGTTAATTCTTAAATTTGCAAAAAAAAAAATTCAAAGTAAAAAGGTGGAGTAGCAAGATAAAATAAAAAAAAGAATTCATTGATTCTATAGATTAAAATAATTTTAGGGTAAATAAATAAACAGTAAAATAAAAAAATTCATATATAAATAATAATTTTAAGACAAATAAAAGCAAGTAAAATATAAATAATTTATTTATTCCACATATAAAAAATATCAAATAAATAAATATTTAACAAAGTAAAAAAATAATGAATTAATTGAATATTTAAATTAAATATTTATTAGAATAGTATTTAAATAGTAAATAATGTATTATTTAGACTTAAAATAATAATTAGTACAAGAATCCCACATAATTAGTGCTTTAACCTCACATGAATAGTAAAATGAGGGAGCTTTCAAAATTTTTGAAGAACCTTCAAATTTGAATGTGCTAAATGAAGGCTACTAAAAATGAAGAAGGGTTGGAGAACTAAATTTGAAACTCACTTTTAAATTTAAAATTTTAGAAATAGATTGGAGATGCTCTCATCAGTTCCAAATCATCTTATTTTTCAGCCTTGTACATATGCGTACATATATATAGAAAAGAGAGAGGGAGAGCACTATACCAGTGTTTTCAAATGTGGACCATAGTAATTGAGCTAATCACTTTGGGGAATTTTCAGAGCCCGGTTCTCTTGGAGAATGTTTTGTCTCAAACTGAAACCGTAAAAAGAAAAAGGGGTTTTCAAGATTCTACAAAGTTGGTCTTTGATGATTTTGTCTTACATTTATTCATGCGAGTCTCATTGGTTTGTGTCTTTTGAGTGAAAAAATTGATTGATAAATTATTTTTTTTCTGTTTTAATTTGGACAAGGATTCCTTCTAGCCTTGGGCTAGAGGAATTCCTGTTGCCCAGTGTTTGTGGCATTATATCAAGTTGTTATCACTTAAAATTATATTTTTAATTTACTTTTTACTTTCTTTAAATTTTTTGCACCAATCATAAATCTTTTATCTTCAAAAGATATATAAATTAAGAATAGAAATAAAAATTTATGACCAAATGGTGTGATGTTACGTATATAGAGCAATGAGAACCTATTGGAGTAAATCCCTATCCTTTTAATTTTCATTGAAACCAATTAGCAAGAGTTTTGAGCTAGATCTTTTCTGGTACAAGACGGCCGTGTGGTTCACATTTTTTTTATAGTCTTTTTGATTTTGTTTTTTTGCTTTTACAAATTAAAGATAAAGAAAAAAAAAGTCAAAAAGTTAAAAATTAATTTTTTTATTTATAAGCTAAAAAAAAATTAGATTGAAAGCTCTACCAATAGATTTTGAAAAGTATGATGAGTCCCAGCATTGATTTTTGATAATAGGTTCAAAAAACTACGTCAGTATAATAATACAATATGCTCAACCAATTAAAAATAAACAAATTATGTATTTTTTATCAACTTAACTACATAAATAATAAATATGAACATATTAAAAAATTATTAATTTCATTATTCTAAAATTAGATTAATTAATTTAAAAATTAAATTAATTAACCTAAAATAAAAATATATATTTATTTTTAATTATTTAAACATACCACATCACCGTACTAGCATAATCTTTCGAGTCTACTGAATAATTTGTCTACGAAAAGCGTTTCATTGCCATCCATTTATACGAGAGAGAGAGAGAGAGAGAGTGTGTGTTCAACGAACCTAATGAATCTTGTAAATAGAAGACAAAAGTACGTGTCAAGCTCTGCTAGTCATCCCAATATCACGACAGTTGCTGAAGTGAATGACGCTGATTGACAATCGACACTAGTTACTTTTCAGTGTCTATTTATTTTAAAATTATTAAAAAATGTTAAAACCCATGAAAATCCTAAAATATTAACTTTCTAGATTTTTATTTTTTGTCAATGAAGGCAAAAGTTTTAAAAGAGTCTCATCTCTCTCATCCAACTGGACTCGAGCTCTCTGCAAATTTCTCAATGTCTCTTTATAACATAATGGTATACATATATATGTATGTATTACTTACAAAAAAAATTCCTAGAATGGTTTTTAATATTGTCAAAAAGGAGATTTTGGGAGCATAATTTTTTGTATCAAATATTTTCCTTAGAAAATTAATCCCAAATCTTATCCTCTCACAAAATAAAGCTCGCATGATTGATTAATTCTTACTAAATTGAAATGACACGGAGTGATGGACACAAGTTAACTATGATGTCCTCTAATAATAAGAAAAATTATTCAATATTTCTGAAGTACTATATCATCTTTATTTGACTTCTCATATAATAGTGAGTTTCTTATAGCATAGGTCAAATATCTCACATAATATGTGATGACCTATTTTCATGTGAGATGAGAAGCAAATATAGTGTTTTAAAAGCAATGAATAATTTCTCCTAATAGCCATCTCCAAAAATAAAAATTTCTAGTCAAATAATTTATCCAAACAACCGTCTTTGACAACATTGGGCATGGTAGATGACTGGCATTTTTTTTCATTTGGGAGGCAAAGTTATTCATATTGCTTTTCGATCCAGTCTACTTCAATGAGTTGAATTTTCATGAGGACTCAGAGAAAGGGAATTTGTACTTCGACTGGTAGGACTGCTTCGTGGCTTTAGATCAAAGAGAACAACAATGTTCCAGTTGAGATTCTATATGCTATCAATGCAAAGGGTAGCTGTTCGTGTCAATCCTTATGGTTGTCATTTTTCTTACGAGAGATTCTCTTGACGTTTTTTTGTTCTGATGCTTCGATGGCTCCATTTGTTTATGGACTATAGGCTACCAAATTGTGGGAATTGATCTTAAAAATTTGGCGAAGCTTTGCCATCATGCTATTGTTGAGGTTGCTTGCATTATCTTTTGTGATGAACTCAAGGAGGCTGAATCTATAAAGGACCTCTGGAAGTCTTTAGGGTCAAAAGATGCCAAGCTTTGGATACCCTACAAGTTTCATTTTTCTAAAAAAGATTTTAGCATTACAAGGAAAGTGTTTCATAATCAAGAGTTATATATTTCAAATTAGCCTGTTATATACTTGACATTCTACAAAGTGCTTTAATAGGCTAATATCAAGAGATTCCTCCTGCAGGCTTTATCAAGGCCTTCAGGGCTTGGGAATATGAGAGGTGGTCTAATCGATCCCCTCATTGTCTTATGCAGCTGGATAGATAGAACCTTGAGTAAGGTAAGTTGATGTTAGAGAATAAGTGTCCATGACTAAGACATTTTCTTTATGGAACAAGCTTGATAGTGACTCTTCTGGGATTCAAACTAATTTGTAGTTAATGATCAGAACTGGAATGACAGATTGTTGATTTGTTATCTGCTGCTTAACAATTGGATTTTGGGTTGAACTTTTTGCTTAGTCCCCTTTGGAGGGGGACAATATCCCAACTTACGAGTATAACGTTGATTGTTGAATTCCTTCAGATGGAGATCACCTTATAGTTGTGCCCATAGCCCATTTTTAGGTTAGTAGTCTCTACTACTGAGATGGTTGGTGACCATTTTTTCAACTGTCCAGTGACTGGAATGGGCTGACTCTCTTTAACATGTGCTTGAAAGCTTGAACGTTAAAGGGTTCTGTCGTGGCAATGCATGAGACAGACGAACATGGATGGTGACTGTCACGACATGAAGTGGAGATAGTTGTTGAGAGATAGCATCTTACTGATGGATGGTCAGTTATTTTTACTCTTCAATGTAGGTTAGACCTACAAGAGACAGAAACAGAGAAAGCATTATTCCAGTTTCGTCATTTGCTTTTTGAGTCCCATTACCTCTTTTAATAACTGGGCTTATCCTCGTATAAGCTATGAATTGGGTGGGATGTTAGGGGGACCCATGACTTTGGTTTTGCTCTTGAGCTTGGAAAAGGAAAACAAAATGCAGTTAGCATATGGAGTTGAAGGTTTTATGCAATATATGTCTTATAGAGGTCCATTCTTTGAGGGGATCTAAACATGATGCTGAGTCCATTTTGGAGGCAGAATGGCTTCTGTATGCAGTATAATACCTCTTCGATATGGGTCGATTGATATTTCTTTGTTTAGGCAATCCCACCTCTATGGAAAGAAAGAGATTTGGGTCTCTCTTGAGATATGGTTCTACGCATGCCGTGAATCCTCAGGGTTAGAAAAACCCTTAGGAGTTTAAGTAGGTTGAATATACATGAAATCGGATTGTTCCTTTCTTTCTATGGTTAATTAAATGCATGAAAATTCAACGACTTAAGTTTCTTAAAACTCTTATCTTGGATTGGGTATCGATGCATGCACAGGATAACCGCAGATATGTGAATAATATAATAGTAGTAAAGAAGTGGTTTTAAAAGACCACTTTTTTGTCATTGCTTTAACCTTTTGAGTTCTTAGCCTTGGGAGATAGGGAAGAGGAAAGAAGACACAAAAACAAAAGAGAAGTTAGCGCCTTGATTTGAAAGTTTTTATGCAATTCATGCCTTAAGGGTGCCCTTATTTTGAGAGGTGAACTAAGCATGAATAGTTGGCTCATTCTTTAGAGATAAAGCTTTGCCCCTATATGCAAATACCATACTTGTGCTTGTAGTCATTCATTTATTCATACATGCATCCATTCATTCACAAGAAGTATAAATGACAATTTTATTGAAGTGAGTTTCTCTTGTACATGGAATTTTAAAAGTACATTGACAACGGAGGGAGAATATTTTCCTTAGAACTTTCATCTATCTACTTTTACATTTGAAATCCTAAACTACTGCTAAGTCTTTGGATTCACCTTCTTTGATGGAGGTCAATAAGAGACCTTGCTTTCAGATTGCCCCTTATCTTCTTGGCAACCCTATTTCCATGGGCGGAGAAAGATTGGAGCCCTTTTTTATGAGATGATCTCAATGCATGACATGAGTCTTTAGGGTCACTTGGTACCCTTAGGATTTTAAGTGGGCTTTGAATAAGCGAAACTGGCTTTGCGGCCACTCTCTAAGGGTTGATCATATGCATGGAATGTAGTGACTTGAGTTACTTTGAAACTCTAGTCTTGAAATGGATAATGGATGCATGAGGACTATAATATCAGTGAATGCACGAGCATAAAATGTTTGCATAACAATAGAAAATGTGCGGGCAGTATAACAACAAGAATCAAGCAATTAAATTGGGCATAAAGTAAAGAAAAGTAAAGCCGTCGTCTTTTCCTCCTTGATTTTGAAATCAACGCGTATGTCTTAAATTCGGCAGAGGTTCAGCTATGCATGAAATGCTACATGAGCATAAGGTTGGGGGTTACTAATGCTTCTTAAAAAGTTCGATTCTTGGATCTTCAAACCTAGGCCCACTCCCCGAAGTGGTGTCATTATCAATTGGTGATCTGAGTGAGGGAACTATCAAGAAGTCATAAGTTAAGAAACTAACATAGCATCCGCCCACAACTAATATATTGTTTCCTGTTCTAACTAGAAGAGTAGTAACCATGTAGTAATGCACAAATGAAAGACATGCAAGTGAAGTGTGTGAGATTTTTTGAAAGTGGAGGAAAGAGTCTAACAACTCCCATTCATCCTGCTCATTCATGGCATACGTGGTAATTAATATGACATAAAATAAAATGTGAACAAGGATCCACCTATAAAAAAAGTGCACAAAGTTAGCATCTTTATAAAAAAAAAAATTCAATGCAAGGTAGAATAGTTAAATGTAAGAGCATGTAAAGGAATGCAAGAGCATGAATGGATGCAAGTGATAGCATCTTTTGAAAATTTTGAAAACTAGAAAAAACTGGACAAAGGCACTAGAGATTTTGGGTGAGTGAAGGATGAAGGGACCTGATAATGGCCTAACCCTCTAAGTGTCCCCGGTGGAGTCGCCAATTGTTACATCCCAATTTTTGGCCTCGAGTCTGTGTCTTGACTCGGGCAAAACCCAATACTCTATCTATTAAAATTCACCCTCCTAAAAGGATAAGTGCAATAAAGTTTAAACTTGGAATGCATTTGATTAAAGGCTTTTTGAAAAAGTTTTGGAGTCGCCACTTAACATGGTTAAAGGTGTGTTAGGTCACTTATAACTGAGTCTAATTCAAGGATCAAACTTAGATTTTTAAAAATGTCCTCTTACGAGGTGTTTTGGAAAATGGGGTTATTCAGTAACCTTTGAAAATGTTTAAAGCACTTTTGAAAAATGACTCTAGTTTTGGTTTTCAAAACATAAATCTATAGTCTGAGGGTTGGTTATGTGTAGGAAAGATATCATAAGATCATCACCCTACCCCGCCTTAGCGGTACCTACATATCTATTCACTCTAAGCTCACTTACTTGAATCTCGAGCTCCTAAATGTCCACTTAGGTCCACTTTAAAAAGTTTTTAAAAAGGAATTTTTGTCACCACTTTATGAATTATATGATGCATGATCCAATTTGAAAAAGGGTTTGAAAGAGACTTGGGGTTAAATTTTGAAAAAGGGCATTTGTATTGAAAAGAGGATTATGACCGCACCTATGACGGTTGCATACATATCTCGTTTGGCGAGAATCAGGTCAGTCGTAGTTTGGATTCGGAATCCGATTGAAAATAGGCATATTGGGGTCTTTGGAAAGTTTTGAAGACTCATTGGGATTATGTTTTTAAAAAAGAGAACTTAAGAGTTTTTTACTCAAAATTTGAAAATAACTTGATAGAGTTTTAATGTGAAATTAGATGTTGGAGTGTTTTTGAAATAGAACTTGTAGGTTTTTTTTGTACTTTTGAAACGGGACTTTAAAAAGTGGGTTTTGGACTTGTAAAAGTTTTTATGAAATTGTCTTGAAAAGGTTTTTTTGAAAACAATGTTTATGTACTTTATGAAATGCATGTTAATGTTTTATTGCCTTTGAAAGATTAGGTATGTGAGAACTAAACTCCTTCAAGGCTATGAGTTTTGAAAAACATTTTTAAGAAAAAAGGGGCTAGAAACTTCCTTTATTTGGATATCTCACTTGATCTTGTCTAACCATAGAAGGCCTAGGGCTGTTTCAAGAATGTGAGGTTTGAAAATAGTTTTTAGAAATAGGTTTTGTAAAATATTTAGGGCTTGAAATCCTAATGTGAACCTTGCAGGTTGTATCTGATATATCACTTTTCCTTTAGAAACCCTAACTAAGAAAAGGGTTAGATTGTCTTAGCATTGTGGGTTTTTAAAATCATTCTAGAAATAGTTTTTGAAAAATGGTAGGTGTCTAGTCATTTTGGACTGAGACAAGTTTTGAAAAGGTTTTTTAAAACATTTTTGAGTTGGAGTTGGAGTTTTAAAGTGACAATCTTGAAGCCTCGTAATCTGGGTTGGGCAAATTAGGGTTAAGGTAACCGAAGGTTTGACAATCTAGGGTTAGAAATGGCTTGGAATGCAGGTAACTTAGGGTTTAGGAAGAATTTCTTGAAGTAGAAAAGATTTAATTTGATGCAATATGGAAAGGTATGATTTTTAGTTGAAAAAGGAAAGTTTTACTTTTGTAAGGCTTTGAAAATGAAAGTTTTATCTTAGGAAAGTTTTTAAAAAGGAAAGTTTTATTTTACAAAAGTTTTTAAAAAGGAAAGTTCTATTTTAGCTAAGTTAAAAGGAAAGTATTATTTTAGAAAACTTTTGAAAAAGGAAAGTTCTATTTTAGGAAAGTTTTGAAAAGGTAAGTTTTATTTTAGGAAAGATTTTAAAAAGGAAAGTTTTATTTTAGGAAAGTTTTGAAAAAAGAAAGTTCTATTTTAGGAAAATTTTGAAAAAGGAAAGTTTCATTTTAGGAAAGTTTTGAAAAAGGAAAGTTTTATTTTAGGAAACTTTTGAAAAAGGAAATTTCTATTTTAGGAAAGTATTGAAAAGGAAAGTTCTATTTAAGGAAAAATTGTAAAAAAGAATGTTCTATTTAAGGAAAGTTTTGAAAAAGGAAAGTTTCATTTGAAGAAAGTTTTATTTAAGGAAAGTTTGATTTTAGGAAAGTTTTGAAAAAGTAAAGTTTTATTTTAGGAAATTTTTAAAAAGGAAAGTTGCATTTTGTTTCCAAAAATAGAGGATTGAATTTTGTTTCTATCAATATAGGATTAAATTTTGTTTCAAAAAATAGAGGATTTGATTTGGTTTTCAAAATTGAAAAATTCTATCCTATTTTCAAAATGGAATGATTTGATTTGAAGATTTCTATGATTTCATGTGAAGCTTTTTTATTTGGAAACTTATAATTTTATGTAACACTTTTTAAAAACAACTCAAGAGACTTATGTACTTTTTAATAACATGATGCAACAATGACTTCGAAAATCTTTTTGATGCAATGAATAACGGTAGGAATGCAAAGATGCGAAATGAGGTTTAGGGGACAAGACGGGACTTTTTAAGACATAGATTTCTAGAGCTTCAAGAAAATGACTTTTAGACTAATTTTGGAAAAACATTGGAACATGAAATTTAAAGGGGTTTGAAAACTAAATTTTAAAAGAGGTGTTATAGGGTTTAAAACTCCAATGTGGCCTTTGAATGTCTCTTTGGATATGCCACTTTTCAAAAGCAACCCTAATTATGGAAATACTAGAATATGTTACTTTCCTCAAGAAACCCTAACTATGAGGACGTTAGAATCATCCTAGAGTTGTAAGTTTGAAAATAAGAACAAGGCATGAACATGACAAATATAATGCATAAGGGTCATGAACATACAAGGTTGAAGGCTTCACCACTTTGCAAAAGTCCTTAAGACTATACCATAATTGGTTAGGCTAAAGGAAAATCCTCGACACAATGATCTTCCCAAACCTTCCCCTAGGCATGGACCTAAAGTCCTCTTATTTCAAGCATGCAAAAAAAAAAGGGTTGAAGATGGGGATTCAAAGAGAGAATAGTCCAAGTATACTAGGAGGGAGAAAAGAAGGAGTGGAAGAGTATGAAAGTAAAATAGAAATGCTACTTTGTCTTCTTGTTAGATTGAATATTTCAATGGAGGACTTGCTTGAACCTTACAATGGCCTTCAAGAGCTTTTAAGGGCTGAACTTCATCTTCAATGGAGTGAGGAAGCTAACGTTTCAAGCTTTAGGGCTAGAGGAGGCTAGAGCTTTTGAGAGAACTAGGGTTTTGAGGAATTTCGGGGGTTGCAAAGAGTTTGGAAAACTTTGTTTCTATTTTTCAGACATAGAATACGCTGGGGGTGGTCTATATTTATCAGCCAATTTTTCGAGGAGGTTTAGTGGCACCTAACCATTTTTTGGTGAGTGGTGGCACCTTGGTATGGTAATGATTTTGAAGATTTGATTTGACCTTGGGCTACAAGGCAAAGATCTAAGTGCCACTAGGAGTGGCTTTAAGCCATATTTTGGCATGGCTCCACTATAAGTAGCTTCGGTTTGATTTGGAAAGCTGTCGAGCTGTGGGGCCCAATTAAAAAAGAGATAGGGACACTTGGGATTGTTCTGGGAGTTGCTGATTTGATACCCAGAGCCAATATGGTTGAAAATGATGATCGGCCAACCAGGGACAAAATAGTTATTTTGACCAAAGTTCATCAGAATAGACCTAGATGACACTCGGAGATTGGGGATACCCATGGGATGCCCTGGGGGTTTACCGCTTGATACCTAGAGCTGGTGTAATTGAAAATGATGACTGGCCCATTAGGGAAAAAACGGTGAGTTGAATTGAGAAACACCGAAATTTGTTCGAAGTCGACTAGGTTGGGATTCGAAGGTTTGGAACACTATTAAGAGTGTCCCAAGGGATTACCAGTTTAATACCCAAGGCCAGTATGGTTGAAAGGGATAACTGGCCCACCAGGGGTAAAATGGTCATTTGATCAGAAAATATCGAAATGGATCCAGAATTGACAGGAAGGGATTTGGAGGTTGGGGATACGCCTGGGAGTGCCCCGAAGGTTTACTGAAATGGGTCCTGAATTGGTTCGAATGACATTCTAAGAATGCGGGATTGTTTAGGACAATCTTGAAAAAGGTGAACTTATTGCTTCGAGGACTTGGTATCTTCTTAAAGAGCATGCCAGATTGAATTAGACTAGATGATGCCTCAGGGGCATTTTAGTCATTTGGTTTCAAGTGGCCTCAACAAGCTTAAGAAGCTACCGGTTGACTAGGCTGGAGTTTGGAAGGTTGGTTTGGGTTTGAATGTGTCTGTGGTATTTGAAAGTGAGTCCGGTAGGACCGGAGATTGCCGAGCGAGCAAAAATGTAGTGCTTACAATAGCCATACAATCTAGCACCCGAGAGTCATCAACATACCACAAAGAGATCAAAATATAAAAGGAGATATATACAATAAAGCTCAAAAATGACATCCCCTATGAACATTAGAGTATTAGATACTTGCAATGAAGTGACGTGTTCATACAAATGACATCTAAACTCTACCTTTAACTAGAGGAAGTCATCATCAAATGTTCAAAAGCAAAAAATTTCTTCAATAAAATTATTTTTTTAAAAATGCATCACAAAGAAAAAAAAAATAAAGGTTAAGCTTTTATCACTACTCCCCACCCCCCCTCCCCTCCAACTAGAATAATACATTGTCCTCAATGCATGAAGACAAAGCAAAAAATGAAATGAAAGGGTGAAAGAAGAGGAGCTAGGGTGCATAAATGCACCCTCCAACTAAAGTCAAAACCTAAGTAATAAAACAAAATAAAAGCAAAATTAAAAACTATCTAAACTACTCCTACTCCTACACAAAATATGAGAGAGGATCACCCAATACCCATAAGTGAAAATTTGCTCTCATCCCATAAGTCCACTCTTGAAACTTTTAAAGAATTCAACCAAACATAATAATAGATAATTTCAACATCTTTGTTGCACTCAAGAATATAACATTGAAGCACACAAGCGAAAAAAGGGTCATAGAAGATAGAGAGGGTACAATGACCTTACACAAATGTGCCAAGTAAGCTCAAGTCATGAATCGCTTTATCTTCCCCTTCCTCTAGTTGTTTGATAAGCTGAAGGATAGTTAGTTCTAATGTTGGGGCATGAATCTTCAAAGGCTTTAGGATATGAGGATTAGGTGCTAGAGGTGTAAAAGGATGGGTCTCATTACCCATAGAAATGTTAGGAATGCCCGCTATGCTATTAATATTCTCCTTCCCACATGAATACCCAACATCGAAAAAAAGAGCATCCTTACTAAAGGCAATGGTTTTTTCTAGAGGATTCTCACTCTCAATCGTTGTCGACTCCTCTTTTCTCTCACTATCTTCCCCCCTCACTCTCTTTTTGCTCAGAAGCCTCAATCATGGACTTCGACCTCTCAGGTTCTTCATCCCTATCATGATCTTTAACAATTTTCTCACATACCTTATGAGCTTCTTCCCCAGATTCAAACTCTTAAGGAAGGCTAGTTTGATCAATGATGCCTTCATTCCTAAAGCAAGGATGGGATGGACTTGCTTTTGGTTGGGGTTAGGATGAGGATAGGTTTCACTAAAGCTCTCTTGGTAGGTGATTGTCTCTTGAACATTTAAAACTTCAAATAATAAGGTCATTTGACCCTTTACATTGACTAACATACTTTTGGTCTGTTCTAGCGATGCTAGTTGGGGATCATTCCCAAGAGACTCATTAGGTGGAGATGGATATGCAACATGCTCAAGCTTATGGTAAGAATAGATTTGTGGTGATTCATGATAAATGTCAAAGGACTCTTGATAGTGATAAAATGGTAGTGATGCTTGATAATGATATGAAAAGGTTCTCTCAAGTCTATTAACAAGGTTAGATTGGTTACACCACCCCGGATTAGGAGTTAGTATAAAAGACTCCCTTTGGTCATTAGTGCGAATACAATCTCTAAGAGAATGGCAATATGGTTCTTAAGCTATAATCTTACTAGCTCAAATGTAGTCTCTAAAAGACAAACAAGGAGATGCTTCCAAGCCATCACAACCATGAATGCTCTCGTTAACATTATTCTCAACCCATTAAGAAGAGTGTTGTGCCTATATCAATGTGTAGAGATGATGTGTAAAAAATTGAGCTACCAAGCATAAAGGAATGGCTATTGAAAGTCTGCCAGTTGAGACACGAATACAAAATATCATGCAATGCACAAACAAATTGGCAATCCACGCCTCAACAAATTAATTCATAATCCCCAACTACTAATTTCTTTCCAAACCCTCCAATCTCTGCATAAAGATTTACACCAATTCAAAGAATTTTAAACCAACCAAAACCTCCAATCTCCTTAGACAATGACAACTACTACCAATAAATAATTAAGCACAAAAGCCTTTCCACTAATTGCTAACCACTAATTGATCACTAAACAATTCAAAGTGCTACTATAATCAAACAAACAATTCTAAAATAAAGAGGAAAAGAAGGAATCAAAATCTAGTATGCTATTCACATGAAAGACGGAACGAAGTTACCACGGCCTTAGCCAAAGGTTACTCCATTGTAGTAGATTTGATGAAGATCCAATCCATCAATTACTCTTCAACCCAAAATTCTTTTAGTGCTCACCTCATGCCTTTGGTTCTTGGTAATGGCGCCAAAACTTGAATCGCTTTTAAAGATGTTCGAACATTGAGCCCTCGCAAAAAAATGGGTGTCACGATTGAAGTATAAAATTCGGTGAGTACCGAAGTCAATTTTCTCGAGGACCAAGCCAAATGTAGCCTACAAACACTTAGAAAATACTAAGCTAACTTGAATTGAATAGCAACTAGGTAAATTGTATCTAAAATAGACTGAAAATATATTTGAGTTTGAAGTTTGATTGTTTAATCTACTAATGAAATCAGTTAAAACTAAGTTGAAAACAATTAAGAAAAGGTCTTGGATTCAATTGTTCTAACCACCCAACTTCTACAAGTAATCAATGAGGTTTTATAACTCAAACCCAAGATCTCTCTATGAATCTTTGATTCAAAAGGTTTTGACTATAGAATTTTGGAATTTATTATCAATTGACCTTTGAATTGGTTTTGTATTGAAGGTTTATAGATTCATAACATCGATTTATGCAAACTTAATATCAATTCAAGGATTGTGCATTGAGTTTACCAAATTTAGTCAAGAACCTAGGTTTTCTTAAAAATCTAAGTCTCAATTGATAAAAATTAGAGAAATTAGAGATAAAACTTTGAAGATCTATTTACCTCCAATGAAGACTTGAAGATCTTGAGTGATTTTCTCTATTGAACCCAAGAGATGAGATTATATACTAGATTCCATGATATAAAGCATAAAGAAATGTAAATCTTGTATTGAATTGAGAAGAATTTAATGTTTGGTTGCAAAGAAAATGAGGAAAGCTATGGAGAAACTAGTGTTTGGTTAAAAGAAAAATGAGAAAAGTTAAGAATAATGCAAGAAAATAAAGTTTACATCTCTACACTACTCCTAAATACAAAAAAAATCTAACTATCTAAGTACAAAAATGAGAGATATGCAAAACCCATCTTAAAAAATGTCCAAAACAGCCTTTTATAGTTGATGCAAAAATAAAGATCCATCAAGCGAATGCTGACCAAGCGCTTGGCTAACGCTCCTGCTTCACTTGATGAAATCAGCTCTCTGAAGTTAGTGCTTCTGAATCAAACGGCTAAATTGGCCTGTAAAATCTAGCAATCGGTATAATTTTTTCAACGTCTGAAAGTTAGGCGATCGCTCGGCCGAGTGCTTGGTGATCGCTCAATGCTACACTTTTTGGTCCTTTCTTCTACAATTAAGCTTCAATCTCTGCAATTAGATTAAAATGCATGTTTAGAACAATTTAAGGATAAGATACTAATTTAATATCTAAGAGCAACTCCAACAGGCTTTTTAAACTTGACTTGTTAGCTATTTTAGCTAACCAAGTGCTTAAAATTCTCCTCTAACAGGTTAGCTATTCAACTAGCTAAAATAACTAATACTCTTTTAGCTCTCTAAATAGAGAATTACTATTCAACTCTCTAAACTTTAAATAATAATTTCTTTCTTATTCTCTCTCTTTCTCTCTCCTCCTTGTTTCTTTTTTCTTAGAGTGTGTCAAAAAATTTTTTATGAAGTAGCTAGTCAAAATAGACAATATTGTTAGAGAACATATTAAAAAGTTGCTAGCTAAAATAGAGATTATAATTTTTTAGTATATTTTGACTAGTTATTTTAGCTAGTAGTGTTAGAGATATTCTAAACTAGAGTCAACAATTCACTAATTAAGAAATTAAAATCACACTTTCAGAGCATAATCAAGACACGGTGGCCAAAGTAAGATGTATTTATTGCAATTAATTATAAACACATAATCCTCAAAGACCAACGTTTAAGATTCTTGGAAAACCCTTCGTTTCTTGGCAACCAATATTCTCCATGAGAACTGGGGCCTCTGAAAATTCCACACAGTGGTTAGTTGAATAACTATGGTCCACATTTGAAAATATTGGTAAGAGTGTCAATTTCTCTAGTAAATATATGTATATATATATATATGTGGATGGTTGAAAAAGTAAGATGATTTGGAGCTGCTAAATGAACACGGTGATGAAGCGCACTTTTAGCGGTCTGAAATGCCCGTAGTGTTAGTTGCAGTAATAATAGAGATAAGAACTCTTAGCATGTGGTGGGCAAAACATGCCCGTCAGACTCTGTGAGGGAGCTTCAACGTTATAAGCAGGGCCACTACCTGGACGATGGCTCACTTTGACAAAATTTTAATTAACTCTATTATTTTGACTATTTTTATATTAAAAGGATATATTAGTCCTTCAATATTTTAAAATCTTACCTTTTGATATTTTAAAATTAAAGAATTTTTTCTTTAGTCTCAACAAAATTAAAATTTTTTCACTTTAACTGTCCAAAAATTTTAAAAATTTTATTTTAGCCCCTCAACAAGATTAAAAAAATTTTACCTTAACCTTTTAAAATTTATAAATTTTTATCTTAACTCTTTAAAAAAATTAAAAAAATTTACTTTCATCTTCCATAAAACCCCCTCGACAAAATTCTATCCCCAGTTAGAAGAGATAGGAAATGTGAATGTATAAAGAGAGCTTATTTCCCCCGGGCCGCGGACACACACCCCCCGGCCCCATCCCAAAATCCCCTCAACAATTATCGTTATGCCCTCATTGCTTTTCTGCTCCCCCAACCGGCCCCCCTGGTTTTTTTTTTTTTTTTCAATCCTGTGTTTTTTTTTTTTTAGTTTTGTTTCTTTTTTTCATTAGTTTTGTTTTTTTTTTTTTTTAATTAGTTTTGTTTATTCTTTTTTTTATCAATTTTATTTCTTTTTTTTATCAGTTTTATTTTTCTTTTTGGATAAAAAGTTTTTTTTATTTTATGTATGTAGATTTTGGGAGTTATTGTTTGTAAAAATTTTAAAAAGTATAAAAATATGGATCAAAATAAAAAGTATATATATAAAAATAACAAAAATACTAACAAGTTATCTATAATGTTCTTCTATGAATTACGAAAAATGATAGCTAAAAAGAGAACTCTGCTCTAGGAGGAGAGAAGGAGAGAGTGAGAGGGAGAGAACACTAGAGGGAGGTGTGACTAAAGAGTGACTAAAAATAAAGTGTGAGAGAAGGATTTGAAGAGAGAGGTGTCGAGTTGGAGGGGTAATTTAAAAAGAGGGGGAGGTTATAACATGTTTCAAGGATTGGGAGATAATTTAAAGGGAGGAAAAAATTCTGACATGTGTCAAAAATTAAACAAAACTAAAAAAAAAGTAAAACACAGGTGGGGTGTTGGGTTGGAAGGGAGTAATTTAAAGAGAGAGAAAAGTTTTGACACATGTCAAGAGTTGAAAGGTAATTTAAAAAAATAAAAAAATTCTGACATGTATCAAAAATTAAACAAAACAAAAATAATAAAAAAATTGATGAAAAAATAATAAGCAAAAGTATTAAAAATTAAACAAAACTGTTAAAAATTAAAATTAAATAAAAATTAAACAAAAGTAAAAAAACACAAATAGAATAGTTTGATGGATTGTAATTTCAACAAAAGGGCAAAAATATAAAGATAACTATTGTGAGGGACAAGGGCGGGAGGAAGTAATTTGCATGTATTAATCAGAGGTTTGTGAGGGAGAGATTTTTTTTTTTTGTCAACTGTGAGGGAGAGATTTGAACAGCTCCCTCCAACACTTCACACGTGTGTACTGCAGCCCTATTAGGTAGGCTGCAGTCAAACCACGTAGGTTATGGACAGTCTTCGTTTAGGAGTGAGGAAAGGTTCATGGAGAGAGTGAGACAGAGGCTGTTTAATGATTTAGTTAACGGGAATATGTATTTTCAGGATTGAACCGGTGCTGGAAAAGCCGCAGACTGAAGATGGTTTCACTATCTGAGGTCACCAAAGCCTGTTCGTTAAAAGTTTTATGTTTTTGTTTTTTATTTTTTTAAATAAAAAAATAAGTATTTATTTTTTATTTTTTATTTTTAATTATTTATAAAACTCAAAAAATAAAAATAAAAAACACTAAATTAAATGTATAATCTGTTTTTAAAAGAATGGTATATTATCATTGATATAACGATAGCTTACAAATATACATTATCAAATCATAAAAAATATACAATAAAAAATAAAAATTAATAATATTACCAAATGAACTTGAATATTAAACTATCACAAAATGATCTGATTTGCATTCAGCTATCACAAAACAAAAACAAAAAAAAGGAGAGAGTGACATTTGATAATGGTCCTGGTTTGAGTCCCACAGTTCTCGACTATCAAAATCAGATGATTTGAGACTCCTAGACGAAAGAAAAATGTTACTACTTTTAACGGTTTAAGATCGTTGGAGTGAAGTTGATTTATAATGCAGGGAAGGACTCTCACTCTGTGGGGAACCTTTTACAGGAAAGTTAAAACTTTTCTGTGGTTGGCAAAACTGCACGTCAGATTGCATGATTGTAGGGAGCCTCTAAGTTGGAATATGCATTTATAAGCAGCTGTGCACACTGAACAGTGCTTCACAGGCTAATAATTGTAAAGTCCTTGGAGTGGACACAAACTATGGAGGCTGGTGGAGCTTTAGGAGTAAGAAAAGGTGCATGGACTGGGGAAAAAGATCTTCTTCTTCCTCTTCTAAGAAAGTGCATTGAAGAGTTTGGTGAAGGAAACTGCACCAAGTTCCTCCTAGAGCAGGCAATTAAGAGAGAGAGAGAGAGAGAGAGAGAGAGAGAGAGAGAGAGAGAGGGGGTGGGGGGCCCTCCGACTTGGGCGCCCGCTAACCTGTGGCCATATCTCTCCAAGAGTTTCACGACTTTCGAGCGATACCCGTACGGTTCCCTGATTGGGACGTGGTGATGCCATCAACGTCAAAGACAATCTGACCGTGATGTGACCGTTTGATTTGATGCAAAACCCCACTCTCTACACGTGTGAAAATGTCGATTGGCGACATGGACCATCAACATATCTAGTCGGACGATCTTGTTGTGTCTTTTGGGCCCCCAACGTCGCCACCTGGCAAGGTCGGCTGTCCATTTCTCTGCTACAACTTGGGTAGCTCTTTTCATTGCTCTGTTCGTCGTTTGGACCATTGTTAGGGCTGCTTGATTACCTCTTCGGAAGTTGAAAATAAAAAATATATATTTTTTGTGCCAAAGAATTTTTTGCAGTATAACTTGAAAGAATTCTTACTGTACATATAAGTATCAGTATACTAGGTGAATTATCTGTTAAAATTTTAAAACTCATTTGTATCTTCACTCAATGCATTATATTTTCTATCCCCGTCTTTTATCCTCAAACAAACATGACCCGAAGGGTTTAACATCGTTGGGCTGTCAGTTGATTTATAATGTAGTGGCAGGAACCTTTTACAGGAAGTCACAACTTTTCCGTGGTTGGCAAAAATGCGAGTGTGAGATTTGACCAGCAGTGCCTGAAGAGTTGACGGGCTAATAATTCTAATCTTTCAGGTGGACCCAAACTGCAACTATAACGAAAGATTATGGAGGGTGGTGGTCTTTTAGGAGTAAGAAAAGGAGCATGGACTGAGGAAGAAGATCTCCTTCTGACGAAGTGCATTTAAGAGTTTGGAGAAGGAAAGTGGAACCAAGTTCCTCTCAGAGCAGGCAATTCCGAGAGAGAGAGAGAGAGAGAGAGAGAGAGAGAGAGAGAGAGAAAAAGAGAGGGGACGTTATTTGTTGTTCCATTTCAACTAGGTTAATCTATTTTGACTGCTTCTGCAGATTTGCATTTTTTCAGGCTTGAACAGATTTAGACTGAGGTGGTTGAACTATCTGAGGCCTAATATAAAGAAGGTTTAAAATTCTACCGTTCTCTCTCTCTCTCTCTCTCTCTCTCTCTCTCTCTCTCTCGCTCCCTGAGGAGAAAAAAGTGAAAGCCCAATGTCAAACTTCATAATCTCATTTGCTGCCAATTGATACCTATCAAAAAAATTATTTCTGTAAACATTTACTGTCTCTCTTTTTTTTTAGAGAACTTTTTGGTAATTGTCGTTTTGGCTTCTGAAACGGCCAAGGACTGTAACGGTCACTCAGTCATATGAATGGAAGGGATTTTAAAAGATTCATTATTGGGGTATCATTGAATCAACAGCCGATGCGACGTTTCGACAGAGCGTCATAATTACTACCGTTTTCTGCGCACGAACTGATTACACTGATGCGTATAAAAGAGCAACGCCCTGTTTAGTTGAAAAACACTTGGTTTTTTCTTGTCTTTTGAATAGCGTGTGCATCAGCTGTTTCGGCACCCACCACTGTAAGTGTTTTTCGAGCCCACATTTCTTTTGCTCTTCACTGTATTTTTTGTGTTTTGACGGTTACCCCCTAATGGCATCCCGTCTTTGAAAAAAGCTAGATGGTCCGTCGGCCCTTGCCGCGTTTAGGGCTAGGTTTGACATTCCGGACGAGATCGGCTTAGAGCTGATCGAACTCGAGGATTACCATATGGGTGAGACTGAAAAGGGGGTGCCATTTCCAATCATTGCTATTGTAGAAGGGGGACTTAGGTTTCCCCTCAATCCTCTTCTTCATAAGTTCATAGCAAAAAATAAGGTATCGCCCTCCCAGTTATCATCGAACATCTATAGGATCTTTTTCGTCATGCTTGAAATAAATCGGCGTCTGGGTGTGAACCTGGGCCTCACTGAACTAGACTACTGCTACACGCTTTGTAAGGTCGGAGGTAGTTACAAAGCCTACCTCCGGGCTGTAGAGAAGTCCTTAGAGTTAGTGAAGTGTCTGTCTTCCTCCAGGAAGGGCGTCGACGACGTTAGGGTTTGGGTAACCGGTCCTTGGAAGTTCGGCGACATTCCTGAGAAGAATAGACCGGCGATTCGATGCTCTAGAGAGCCCGTTGAAATAGCTTTGATGCTGATCTCTTATACTGTGTGTCCTTTAAATTATGATGTGCATCAAACTGACTCTCGCATTTTTGCAGAAAAGAAGGAGAAGCGATTGAAAGCACGTGACTAGTTGGTCAACTTTGACGACCTCAACAAGGTTCTGAACAACATCGGCGAGGGCAGATTAAGGTACGTCGCTCGGGCTGCGCACATTTTGCTTGTGTACCCGCTACGATATTCGATCTTCACTACCAATACAGGTGTTCCCCAGAGTACCCTCGCAAGAATGGCAAAGGAAGGTGCCGAGGGAGACTTTGAGGAGATTCCTATCGGCATTGCAATCGAAAGGGCCCACAGCCCCACCGAAGTGACAGTTGCAGTTGCTCCTCCGTTAGAGCCCGTTGGCGAAGAATAACGCGAAGAGCGATCAAAGTCCCACAACTCGGCATCAAGTTCTTCGCCATTCACGGTTCTAGACCGCTGAGTTAAAGTTCCAGCCAGAACACAAGATTCCATCCCATCCCCAAACGAGGAGAGCAGTATGAGTCTAAGGGAGAGAATGTTCAGCGCTGCTGACAAGCAGCTGAAGCCGGCCGCCACCACTTCCACCGACGCTTTGCTTGCCGAGCTGGTGATAACTCCTGTGGAGGAAGCTTCTCCCGTGCAACAGAGGCCCGAGACTCGTCAACAGAAGAAAAGGGGGCCTAAGGTTGCCGCACAGCCCCCAGCACTCAAAAAGCAAAAAGGAAAGGGCGTAGTGGACGAGGTTGGCGAGATTGTGAGCATCACGCTGGACATTTTAGGCTGACCTATGACGACGGCAGATTCGATGATTGACCAGACCGAGGTAGCCTTCGGCGTCATAAAGAGCGTCCTTCAGAAAAAAGATATGGCCAAGCTGGGTGAGGCAAGCGACTCAGCTGTCTTTATGGGTGCTTTCCATGACTCACTGCTGGTAAGTCAGCATTGACTTTTATCTGATTAAAGATTCTTTTAGGCACTCGTTTTTGACATGACCTTTTCTTTTTGGTGTAGGGTTGCCTGAATTCCTTGGAAGAGATGAAGCGTTTCCAGAAGCTTGCCGAGGTTCATCAGGAACTCAGCGAAGAGCACGGCCGTCTAAAAGAGGAGTGGATCGATGCCAATAAGGATCGGATCACTTTCAAGAAACAGGCCGAACAGGCATCTGCCAAGCTCCTGCTGATGAAGGCGAATTTTGAAAGGAGGGATAAGGAAGTGACCGACCTTCAAAAGAAATTAGACATACAGTCCGTGGATCTGTACAATGTCAAGGCAGAGGTCGAGGCACTGTAAACAAGGTGGCCAAGCTGAAAGTAGAAGAAAAGGCCACACTGAAGAGGGGTGAAGAAAGGGGGGCCAATCGACTGGCCCAAGAGATGATGGACCTCAGCCGCTCCATTTTCCGCCAGGGTTGGAGCGATGCCTTTGTCGTTGCAGAAGTGAACAAGGCCTCTGATGTTTGGGGTCTGTGTCCGGACTTCTTTGACACCACTGAAGATGGTGTTGTGTGCCCAAAGAAGGTGATTGCCAACGCTCAGTATAAGCGAGAACTCAATTTGAAGGTCGCTATTGAGAAGGAGAGGGCTGAGATGGCTAAAGCTGCTACTGAACCATCTAAGGACGTGGACGAACTTATTGGTAGCTTGGCAGAGACAACTTCGCAGCCGGGGGAAAGGTCGGCATAACTGTTTCTCCTTCTTTTCAAGCATGTTTTTGTAATCATCAATGTTTTTAATGAAAAGTTCGTTTTGTCTCCTATCTTGATGCTATCATTAAATTTGCCTTGCCAGTTTGAATTTGTGAATGAATGGTCTAACTTGGACAGGACAGCATTTTAACATTTGGTTTTCATGGCCTTCTTTGGCCAACCTGTCCAACTTAGACAGAACTAAGTTTTTACACTTGATTTTTTGTAGCCTTCTTTGGCCGACCTGTCCAAGTTGGACAGGACCAAATTTTTACACTTGATTTTTTGTAGCCTTCTTTGGCCGACCTGTCCAACTTGGACAGGACCAAATTTTTACACTTGGTTTTTATGGCCTTCTTTGGCCGATCTGTCCAACTTGGACAAGACCAAGTTTTTACACTTGATTTTTGTGGCCTTCTTTGGCCGACCTGTCCAACTTGAACAGGACCAAGTTTTTATACTTGGTTTTTGTGGATTCGCAGAATGCTTTGAGCATATTTGTTTTGAACAACTTCATTTTTTATTGATCTCATAAAAGCTCCATACATTTGTTACATCATACGAGACACCTTGCTACTGGTAGAATTTTTTCAAATTGCTCGCATTCCAAGGCCGAGGTAGCTGTCTTCCTTCTTCAACAATCTCCAATCGGTATGCGTCAACGCCAGCCTGGGATGTCACTCTGTAAGGGCCCTCCCAGTTGGGGTCGAGCTTACCATCGGCTGCGTTCTTAGTTGCCCCCAGTACCTTTCGTAGGACTAGGTCGCCTGGGGCGAAGTTTCTCCGGCGAACCCGTTTGTTGTAGGAGCTTCTTAACTGTTGCTGATACTCCGTCAATCGTATTAAGGTTACTTTCCTCTTTTCTTCTGCAAGGTCGAGGTCTTTCACCAACGTCTAGTTATTGAGCCCTGTGTTGAAGGCTGCCGATCAAAAAGTAGGTAGCCCCACCTCCAAAGGTATAACTGTTTCAACCCCGTATGACAAGAAGAACGGGGTTTGGCCGGTAGATCTCCTTGGAGTCGTTCTATAGGACCACATAATGCTGGGTAGCTCCTCCGTCCACTTCCCTTTGGCCCTTTCCAGTTGCTTTTTAATTCCGTTAAGCATGGTTTTGTTTGAAATCTCGGCCTGCCCATTGCATTGGGGATAGGCTGGCGTTGAGTAATAGTTTCTGACCCCAAGTCCTTCACAGAATGATCTGAACATGCTACCATCGAACTGGGTGCCGTTGTCTAAAACGATGGCACGAGGGACCTTGAATCTTGTGATTATGCCTTTCCATACAAATCTCTTAGCATCAACTTCTCTGATGGTTGACAAAGGCTCTGCCTCTACCCATTTGGTGAAGTAGTCAGTCACCATGATGAGGAATCTTTTGTTACCTAGAGCTCGGGGCAATGGTCCAACTATATCCAGTCCCCACTGAGCGAAAGGCCACGGACTGGTGATGGTTGCTAGATCTTCAGCTGGCTGGTGGATGATGGGGGAGTACCTCTGACATTTATCACACTTTAAGACATATTAGGCTGCATCTTTCTGCATATAGGGCCACCAGTATCCTTGTGAGATAACCCGATGCGCTACTGATCTACCGCCGAGGTGGCTTGCACATATTCCTTCGTGGATTTCGAATAGGACTCCTTGCACTTTGTCTGGATAGACGCAGTGTAAATACGGACCCGTGAAGGAACGTCTGTAAAGCTCCCTACTTGGTGACAACCAATACTTGAGAGCTGCGTGTTTGATTCGCCGAGCTTTTTTCTTGTCTTCTGGCAATTCGTCTTTATCAAGGTAGGATATAATTGGGTCCATCCAGGATGGTCCCAACTGTTCCACAGCTAGGGCTTGCTCTTCTTCCTGAAAGATACTCGACCTGGCTAGAGTTTCCACGTTGATCGTCCTTTTTGACCTCGACTTCGGGGCTGTTGCAAATGTTGCCAAAGCATCTGCGTGTGAGTTATTGTCTCTGTTGATTTGTCGAAGCTTGTAACTGTTGAACTTGCCAAGCAGTTCTTTGGCCTTGGCTAGGTACTGCGTCATTCTGTCGTTTTTTGCTGCGAATTCCCCTGTGATTTGGTTGACGACCAGTAGGAAGTAAAAATAAATGGCGATTTCAGGAATTCTAAGTTCAATAGCTTGGCGTATTCTGGTGAGCAAGGCTTCGTACTCAGACTCGTTATTGGAGGCAGCGAACTTAAGCTTGATAGCCTGTTTGATGGCCAAACCGTTTAGTGTAATGAGTACAATGCTCGATCCTGCCCCCCGGTCATTGGAAGCTCCATCAACATAGAGTTGCCAATGATCAGTTGTTTCCCAAAAATCCAAGGGGATTTCGTTGTGTGGTTGGGCAGTTGCTGCGGTTTGCTCCACCTCTATCGGTAGCTCAACAGAGAATTCGGCAACAAAATCTGCAAGAACCTGCCCTTTTACGGCCGATTTGGATTGAAACTTGATATCAAACTCTCCTAATTCCACAGCCCATTTTGCCAATCTTCTAAAAAAGTCGGCCCTTCTTAGAAGAGGTTTGAGCTGATGGTTAGTAAGGACATTGATGTTGTGAGTTCTGAAGTAATGCACCAACTTACGGGATGCTACTACTAGTGCTAGCGCCAACTTCTCAAGGGGTAGGTACCTGCGTTCTACTCCGAGAAGGGTTTTGCTGACATAGTAGACTGGCAACTGTTGCCGGTCTTCTTGCCTGAGTAGGACGGCGCTGACTGCATGGTCCGATACTGCAAGGTAGAGGAAGAGTTCCTCGTGCTGGAGTGGGGTGGAGAGCAAGGGTGGTTGGGTCAAGTATTTCTTCAGGTCGGTAAGGGCAGAATCACATTCTGGGGTCCATTTGAACCGTTCTTGTTTTTTGAGAAGCTAAAAGAACGGTCAGCACCTGTCTGATAAACAACTGATGAACCTGTTGAGTGTTGCGGCCATTCCTGTTAGTTTCTGCACCTCTTTGGCATTCTTCGGGGCTTGGATGCTTTGGATCACGCTGATCTACTGTGGATCTACTTTAATGCCCCGTTGCATAACCAAGAACCCCAAAAATTTTTCACAGATGGCGCCAATTGTAAGTGGAATTTTTCGGGAAGGCTGGGCCGAGCTCTCAGGCCCAAGTGAATGAATCCAAACTCCCTGCAAGAGAAGAACGTTAGAATGGGTCAATTCTGGGCGGGCTGATCACACTCCGATGATTAAGTTAGCAAGTTTAATCAAGATAAAAACGAATGAGAGTTGTGAGTGTTTGGAGTTAACTGTCCATCCCTGGCTCTTGATGTCTTGGATATTTATAGTGTGATCGATGGAGAGTGTTTGGCCTTGGCCTATCAACAAGCTCTCATGGCCTGCTAGGTAGGCATCATCATTGACGCTGCCTGACCACTTACCGGGTCTAATGCACCACCGCGGGGGATTCCGGCTGACCGGACGTGCATGTCGACGTCGCGTGGGCAGCTGTTCCTGTATTTAATGCGAGTCAACTCTGTATTTAATGCTCTAAAACCGCTAACGATTTAGGCTTGCCTCCTGCGGTTTGGGTCATGGCGGGGAGGAGGTTAGCAGTTAAGGCCGACCCATCCTTTATTTCTAATCTAGGCCGCAAAAACAGTCAAACTTTAATTTGTGTAGATTATGCCTTACCTATTGGGTTGGGCAGAGGAATATTCTCCTACAGTAAGTATTTGATGTTCTTCAATGCTTTTTGGCCTTTCCAACTGGTCTCTCTTAAACGACGTGAATTATGAAATTTTAGTTATCTCGCAGATATATCCAGAAAATATAAAAAGAAATGAGGAGAAGAAGGATTAATGTTTAATTAGTGAGTCGACACAATTTAGTATGATGGGTTGGGATCAGACTGATTGATCTCATACCGTACAGGGCTGGTACGTACTGTTTCAACAAAAACCAGTGCAGTGAAGGATATATTCCGTCCTGTGTAAGTGAAGGATATATTCCGTCCTGTGTAACTTTTCGGTTAATGCCTGACTGTACCGGAGTATTTTGGCAATGCCGGACAATTTCGGCCGGTATCAAACAATTCCAGACTGTACCAAGGCTCAACTTAATGTTGTAGTCGCCTAGGATTCTGCAGCCCTCAAACTGATTCCCGGCAAAGATGAGCCACTGCTGCTCCGGCGAAATGCCTGTGTGTCCTGGACCTTGCCCTTGTCGCGTTGTCCATGACTCCATGGTATCCCATAACCCGACTTCTAAGGAGACTGTTGTTGGGCTGTATATAGAGTGAGGAGAGAGCATGTATGTGTGTGAATGGTGGGAAACAGTAAAGGGTTTCAATATTGATCCAACTTCCAATATTGTTATTATTATTCCTTTATGAAAACAACCAATTCAAATAATTTCTTAATGAAGAAAAAGAAATTTATAACTATATTGGAAATATGTTAATCTTTCTTGATAAATGTTTTATCATGGCTAAATGTTTAAATTATCTTAACTTGGGTTGATGTTAAATAATATAACATGTAGGTAGTGTTATATTATGTAAATTAAATTTGATAAATAAATACATAATATTTATAGGGATAAATTTAAAACGGTACGCTAAAACACACCTGTATCGATACATACCGTATTAATGACAAAAATAATACGTTCTCCGATATTGATAACTATGGTTGGAATGTAATTTGAACTAAAGGGTTATGTATATCTCTACTTTACAAATAGAACAACTATCAAAAGATTTAGAACAGCCATGCATTACTTTTTATTCGGGGGAAAAAAAAAAAAAGACAACGTTAATGGGACAAATTAGAAGTGAAATGCCAATAGAGCTCTTAAATTTTACAAGTTAGAAGTGAAATGCCAATAGAGTTCTTAAATTTTTCTTTATCACTTACTCTCTGTATGGTTCTTAGATTATTTAGGAGAGACAAAAATAGAAAACAAAGGCAAAATGAAATGAGAGAGCCAAAAATTCTCTCTTTCGTTTGGTTGGGCTGGAAAATAAGAAAAACAATTGACAAGTATTTATCAAAAAATTCATTTTCTTGTTTTGTTACCCAAATAAATAAATAGATAAGAATATTTGACAAATATTTAACGACCAAGATATCAAATGTGACATGCAACTATAACAAAATATGGCTCAAAATTTTAAAAACATGAGTAAAAGGTTAAAAGTGATCAAAATTTTGATCCAAAAACTAAGATTTTTTTCCTACTGCTACTGTGAAAACAGTTCATCGTACTGGAGCCATACCTTGGCAAGAGAAGTCGCGCGTTGAGAAGTCTCCTTTTTGATCAAGACACTTCATAAGGAAAGAACTCTCCCCACTTGTGGACTCGCACAAACTTTAAAAGTGATTTTTGTGTAACAGCTTATTTGGAACTTGGGGAGGGCTCCTTTCCCTTATTTGATTTTACCTCAGTACAAAAGCATATAAGCCAAGTACATAGACAGAAAATACAACCCAACCAAATTAGAGAATAATTTTACAAAATCCACATGCAGTACCACAACAAAACAACCTGTTAGATTTATGATTATGATGTATTAAACCAAATAAAAGATACCTCGCTGCACATGATTTATATATGAAACACACCAAATATATGTTTGAATATATTATAACACAAGTAATTTGACTACAGTTGCTTTAGATTGTTAGAAAAATTTCATAAAAACACATATTGTGAGTCTCATTAACACAAATAAACAATTTAAGAATAAATCAAATTATAATATAATAATATTAATTTGATAAATAATAAAACATAGTTAAAGAAAAACAGAATAGCTGACCTGTGAGAATTAAGAGACATGATACCACTGTCCTAAAGTAACTGTGTCTCCCTACGTGAAGGTACAATCGGATATCAGCTGCTCTAAAATTCAAACCAATTTGCTCACAGCCAATCTCCTCGTCTGTCAGAAGAATAATGAATTGTCACAGTCACAGTTGTTTATAAAACAAGTAAACAAAATATGAAGATTGTAGAGAATAAGAGTATGTATATATTTGTATCTCAAAAATGTCTTTCTATATGTATCAAATAATGACAAGTATGAGACTTATATAAACTTTAAAAAACTAACCGTTATAGGTTATTACGCTCTCAAATAAACGGCTAATAATTATTGTAATGGTTTAGTATAATTATGCAATAAACTCTATAATAAACTTAGTAATAAAACTTGTAATCGACTGAATAAATAATATAAATAGAGTTTTGAAATTTAATAAAAGAATATTTTTATTCTAACAATATATGTGGCGATGAAAAAGGGACTCAGGTGACTTTTTATTGTCCCTGACAATCCTCCCGAACTGTTTACTATGTTACAGGCTGACTGGTAGATGGTGGCTAGATTTTGTTTCCTCATTTTTGCGACAAAAAACAAAATTCAGATGGGTAGTTTACAAGAGTCAGAAAGCTATTAAAGGGATCATCATCGGTTACCTCAACCAGAATACATCAGTAATCTTTTATCATATCTTACTTTATATGTAATTGGCCCTTCATGGCCATATAAATGGTATAATATTTATAGTTAGGAGCTAATTTGTAGTTGTCGTTTTTCGGGACACCTTTGTCCTTTTTTTTTTTTTTTAACTTGCAATTAAATCTTAATCAAGCAAAAAAATGCTACTCGCGTGACTATTGAACAAATGTTAGCTAAGTTTTAATTAATGTGTCATTTATCAGCTAGTGCCTGTTGTGAGTTCCTCTTCTTCAAAACTGAAGAGAGGCCTCCCTTTGCTCTCCACTTTGCTTGGTGAGACTTGTAAAAGTCCATTACAAGGGAACGACTTTGCCATCTAGTGTTTTTGTTTGAATTATATATCGAAATATAGATTTTTTTTTGTTTTTTGGTGTGTGTGAGGCGAACACTTGTTGGAAATGTATTGTGACTGTTGATTATCTTCTTGTCATCAATTATCATATATAAATTATTTTTTGGGGGGAAAAACAAGGCAGCATATCAGGTTGACAATATATATAAATTTACTTTTTCAAGTTATATATAGCCCTTCATGTGAAATTTGATTTTCCCTTTTTTATTCAACTCTCTTTGGGTCGGTAGTTCTGCGTGAGATCTTAATTTCATCAGCAATTCCCTTAAAAGAGAATTGGCAAACAATAAAATTTTGAACTCTTAATATGTTCAAATTTCGACTGGAAATGTCTAAACTAACTCCACGATCTAACAAATAAGAGTATTCTCCATATCATTTGCCTTTTACCAAGGCTGAAAAACTCTTTCTCCATTCCAAGATATACTTCCTTTGAACAAGAAGAAAGGATATTCGTATTCAACACAATGGGATAGTCCAATAGTGTTATCGCAACAGACTAACAGTCCAACGAAAGAACAATTTCTAACTCATGGTTTATCAACTTGTCCATTGTAGGACCCAACTCTACAGTACGAGGATAAGAAGCACAAAATTTTGTTATTTTGGTAGGAAACGAACGAGTCCGATCTTGTAGGGTAAACCACGAACTTCTTCAGCAAACGTTATCATCTGTATGTGAACGGGAACGCCCTAATATCGAGTTTCTCAGATTTGTAGGAACCCATGCTTTTGAATGATTTTTCTTCATTTTTTTTCTTTCTTAATAAATTTAAATTTCAAACACAGCATAGAAGTGGTAATGTTAATCATTCTCGTAGAATTCAAACCCTGCCAACGACAAGTATACGTGGTCTCTTTCACTGCCTTCCTATCTACTCTCGATACGCCCTTAGCAAAAGTTATTCGTCTATTTACTAGCAACCCGTCATTCATATTCTTCATCTTCTTTCTCCTTAGTGCAGTAAGTCACCTAGTTAGATGTACTTTTCGTTCTTTCACAATATAACCACAAGATGAGAGGAGGAACGATGAGTATTTAGATTCTTTTTATTCACAGTTAGAATGGACATCAATCAATAAATTAGATGAGTTTATATTAGATTCAGGGATAAAGTCAGTGGCTAAGACAAAATAGAGACCATTGACTAGACTGCGTTGATCTTTATACTCCAAACAAAATGGAGAGTCAATTTTTTTTCCCCTAAATTTCGGCCTAAACTTAATTTAATTGGGTATAAGTATACATAGGCGTTTGGGCCACAGATAAATTAAACCACAAACAAATAAAAAATCAGCTTGTATAGGAAATAAAAATGGACCATAATATATATCACACAGGAAAATGATTATTGTATTATGTAGAATTTTTTGGACCTTGATTCTCTACTAAATATAATAGGTTTTTTCAATATTACGGAGCCCACCTTATTAGATAGAACATTTTGGGCTTATATTTGTATATATAATGTGGTTGTCGGAATAGTAGGGGGGTGATGGCCCTCTTGCTTCGTCCATGATTAGATGTGTTATCAAAATTACATCTTTTACATTAAAGATTACTTCTTTTAACATAATTAGAAAATCATTTATTTTCAAGTTAAATTTCAAACATAGTTGAAATCGAAGGATTTGGATTCTCTTCATTCCATGATTTGGAATGGAGATTTTCATTCAATTGATTGAGGTGTTGACACGTCAACTAACATAAAAATAAAGTGTTCAAATGAGTTGACTTAAAATTTATTCAAAAATAAATAATTTTATAATTATCTATAAGAAAATAAATTTTAATACAAAACGACGTAATTTTAATAAGACATGTGATAAAATTACATCTAGGTCATTGATTATAAAATGGAGATCTCCATTCCAAATCATGGAATGAAGAGAATCCAAATCCGAAATGGAGTTATGCATTTCATTGCAAAAGTTGACATGTGAATTAAAATAAAAATGAAATGAAAAAAAATCTTAATATTACTGATAACATAGTCTTTCAAGAGAATTGAAGAATTTATACGTATTTAGTAAATGGCCAGTGATTCTATTGAAATGTGAGGCACGCACTACTTAAAACCCTGCACATTTATTTCCTGATGCAAGCCATACGATGCAAATGGGTGAGGAAATAATTAATTGTAGACCCACTGCCAAGACAAGGAAATATAAACGAGGATGTACAGGCAAATCCCTGTATATTGATTTTCCGATGCATTCCATACAAGGCAAATTGGTGAGGAAATTATTAATCTTGTCTGGGTGGGCTTATTGCCAGGACAACCTCGACTACTGGCAAGTTGGGGACGTGGACCAGGCCACCAATCCACCATGTATGTCTTGCACCTTTCTTAGAATCATGGATGGCCCTGTATGCTGTCCAAACTCAGACTTTACTGGATAGTAAAGTGTTATATATTAGTATATTTTATTCAGTGCTTATTTTATTATTTCCTAATATATCGTGGATAATTTGGATAGTTTAGTCGTTATATTTTTCTTTTATAGGTATCCAGCGCAATATGTCAATGATATTTAGAATAATGACATGCACATATATATATATATTAAATTTCATATTTTCAGGAATGTTAAGTTCAATGAGGCCTACTGCCTACTTGTATGGGGTTAGAAAGAATAAATTTGCACAATAGGATGCTTAAAACTTTAATTACCTAGAATAAATTTGTACAAAAAAAAAAAAAAACTAAAAGCATATAAAATGAAAATCCACAATTGTCGATGAAAACACTAGAGCACAGCTTGTTCATCATTTAAAAGTTCCCCATTATCCATATGAATGTCATTCCAATCGTTGTGGCCTCCTTGAGCAGGACTGTCTCCAGCTTCTTGTATTTCTGGTCTTACTTCTTCAGGCCTAAGGCTTATAATGGGTTCCTCATATGAGTCGCCTAATCTTCCCCTGGTGATGGTGGTGGTGGTGGTGGAGTTCTTTGAGAGACTTCGAGGCGAGGCCTTATAATTTGAGCTCCCATGGTCTTTTGAGCATTGGCTTTCTCCTCTTGCTCTTGGGCTATCAAGTATCAACTTCTTGTGCAGGTGGGTATTCCAGTATTTTTTCACGCCATTTGCTGTTCTCCCCGGAAGCCTATCCTTAATTAGGGACCATCTTTTTCATACAAAAAATGGTGGATATGTATGTTAATGGCGTAAAAGAACTGAATGAAGAATTGGGAATTATACAAAGGAAAGGAATAATGTCCCACATGTCTTTTTACTTTTTATGACAAATTTTAGAATTATGTGAAAGTGACTGAATTGAATCTAACAAAAGATAACCCTATAAGGCAACAACTAATTGCTTAGTATCAGATTATTATCATAGATATATACAACTAAGTGAATTTCATATGTATTGAATAATGTAAACTCTAAAACCTTGGGTCTATCTATGATGAAAATTCGGTAAAAAAATCAATGACTCTTGCATTACTCAATTGCTCAAGGACAGCGGGCGGAGTTAAGAAATTCATTCACAGGTGGGGAACCATTAATCACATCGAAAAAAAAAATTTAATCAATAATAGTACACTGACTTCCATATGTATATATATATATATAAATGATGTATATAAGATTATAAATTTTTGTCAGGAAAATTGTAAAATATTTCTAAGTTGTAGGTAAATATAGAATTTTTAGAAATTTGAAGGGGCATTTATAGGCATATATAACATTTAGGGAGCAAATTGAAAATATTTTAAAAACTGTGGGTAAAAGTAAAAATTTTAAGAATTTGAGGAGGTCAGTTGCCGTGATGTTATGGTACTAGTGTTTTCTTCTTCTTTTTTTCCTTTTTTGAAGGCAAACTTGATTGAATAACAACTGGTTAGCTTTGTGGTTTTCCTCATTTTGGCTTCATTTTGTCGGTTGTGATTTAGAACTCGTTAAGTGGCAAGTCATGCCTTAGTATCAGGTATATAGCTTTTATGTTTTCTTGTGTTGTGTCTTTTCCTTTTTGCTATATTTGCTAGATGGAATCAAGTTCTTGCCTATCCTAAAAGACAATAGTATGACAACTGGAACTCACAACTTGAACGTAGTTGAACATTGCTGATGGTAGACGAGTTTACAGTTATTAAGGCCATGATTGTATCTCAGATTTGATGAGAAAAAGAATAAGAAAAAATTCCTTATATCTATTTTTTTTTGGCTAACCAAATAATGAAATGAATTTTTCGAGAAATACTTTTTCATTTTTTTCCTCGTTTTTACAGTGCAACCAAACAAAAGGAGAGTTTTTTTTCATGTTTCACATTGTTTAGGAGAGACCAATTGGAAAGGCCAAAAGAGCATTAAAGGACATCAAATGATCAAATCAATTGCTTACCAAAAACGTATATAAATAAATAAAAAAGGAGACAGTAAATGGCTTTCACTTTCTTTTTTTTCTCCACACAGAGAGAGAGTTGCACTTGCCTGTTGCCTGACAGCTTATGCAGCCTGATGATAAGATCAACAAATGGGGAAAGTCTAGCAGTCCTCAAGTGCCAGGACTTCTCAATCAATCAATAACCTGTGTTGATTCAGAAGGGCGATTTATCAATAAATAAAAAATGGGGCTTTATCATTACTGGCATGGACTTCTCAATCAAGCAAAGACAAAAAGAAGCCTTTATCACTGAATGAACTGGGATATTTCTCCGTTACGGAAATCGCCAAGGAGTTTTAATCCAATCGAATATGAATAATTTGATTTTATTTTTAATAACTTTGAGCTGTAACTATGATCAGTTACTGTAACGACTAGTTTAAGTGATAACTATTCTTGAAGTCCAATACTTTCTAGGTACCATAACCGTTCCTAATTAATTGAGACATGCAAAAAACATTCTACAGCCAAGTATGGCCCAAACTTTTCATTTACTCCATCCTTAAGCATCATGTATTACAATTCTCCACGTTAGATAACGTACTACAATCTGAAAAGTTGAACATTAAATAATGGTTAGGAATCTTAGTATTATGGTTCTTTTCTTAAGTCACATTTTACTTTATTTTTTGCAGCCTGTAGACTGGCAGACAACTCCACTAAAATGGAGTATTCTACCATTTTTTTATCTTTTTTTGTCTTGTTTTAGACAAATGGTGATGAATTTCACAAGAAGTAAACCTTTCTCAATGGAAAAGAAAATCTAGTAATTAGATAGCACTGAGTTTCTCAGTAATTATTTTTATTAAATTGTGACACGTAATATTTTATTACATCAGTAACTTGAATTTAAAAAAAAATAAAAAAATTTAAAAAAAAACACAAATAACAAAAATTGATAGGCACGCTATTGAATTCTCAAATATCTTTTTTTAATTCATCAAAAAAAATTATAAAAAGGGCGTAGCCAAAAAAACAAAATATGAAAATTTTTATCAAACCATTGAACTTTTTTGCCTCTGCAACCCATGCTTCCGTAATTTGGTTGGACGGAAGAGTCAATCCTAGGTACCATGGTGGTAGGTTATAATTACACATACAAATACTAAAATAATTATAGAAGTAACATGTACATAGCCGTTGTTTTCAATAATTTTAAGAGAGACCACGTTCAGGGTCCCATTCAAAATAAAGAAAACAATAAAAGTCTGTCATTAGGTGGTAGTCATCGTTGCACGAATTGAATAGCCTAAGGTACACAATCGGAAGTGGGCTCGTCGGTCCAGTCCCTCGGGTCGTGTCTAAATATATCCACACGCGTCAAAGATCGTGTCTAGATTTTTACTGTGAGAGTACGGAAGCTAAAATGGGAGATGATTAAAATAAAAGATTGGTTATTTTTTATGACCCACGAGTTTCACCATGCGAAATATGGTTGGAATATCTTGCGTGTGGAAGTGGTTCTCTTTGTTTTGTTTTCCTTGTTTGTATTTTATTCCGGTGCTTTTGGTTGCTATAAAATATATATATATAGCAAAACTTTTGAATATTCAAAAAGTATTTTGAAGAGGACAGTAGAAAGACTCGAAACTAAAAGTTAACATATTGATGAAATTTGATATATTGGAAGTTATTTAACTTATTTCTCAAGAACAGCCGTTATTAAATATAGTACTAATTCAATATTTTTTGGCAGTTATTTTTTCTCGACAATGGTTGTTAAATATTTTACTTTACGTGAAGTAGTAGTATATGCTAGAACATTTTATTCATTCATTATTTTACATTTTTTAATATATCGTTGATATTTTTGATAACGCGGTCGTTATATCTTTGTCAGATATTCTCAAATATTGATTTCGTTTAAACGTTTACAAAACCATGACACACATACGTTAATTCATTTTTCATTTTTTAGGAAGGTTAAATTAAATGAGGCCTACTTGTATCGGGTTGGAAATAATAAATCTGCACAATAGGATGCCTAAACTTCTATTGCCTGGAATGAATTCTTATGAAAAAACAAAAAAAGAAACAAAAATGTAAGATGAAAGTCCGTAATTGTGAATGAAAACAATAGATCATTGCTTGTTCATCATTTAAAAGATCCAGAGATCCCCATTATCTATATAGATGTCACTCCAATCACTCTCTCTCTCTCTCTCTCTCTCTCTCCATAGAATAATTACCTGCTCTAAGAGGAGCTTTGTGCCAATTTCCTTCTCCAAACTCTTGAATGCACTTCCTCAGAAGAATATCTTCGTCCTCAGTCCATGCACCTTGTCTTACTCCCAAAGCACCACCACCCTCCATAACCTTCCGTTGTACGCAGATTGTCCCCCCGACAGACTGTACAAGTATTGGCCCGTGAAGTACTGCTCACTGTGTACAGCTGCTTATAAATGCATATTCCAACTTGGAAGCTCCCTACAAACATGCAATCTGACGTGCAGTTTTGCCAACCACAAAAAAGTTTTGAGTCTGAACGTTTTTTGTTTTTATTTTTTTATTTTTTTAAAATAAAAATAAAAAAACAGTGTTTGTTTTTTTTTTCTTTTTAGTTGTTTACAAAATTTGAAAAATAAAAATAAAAAACACTAAAATAGGTGTGTTTTCTGTTTCCAAAACATTGATCTGGAACTGTTGGTACAATGGTAATCTACAAA
The DNA here is from genome assembly GCA_033060915.1 of Euryodendron excelsum. NCBI lineage: Eukaryota > Viridiplantae > Streptophyta > Magnoliopsida > Ericales > Pentaphylacaceae > Euryodendron > Euryodendron excelsum. The sequence continues at coordinate 40,560,728 of CM065385.1, read as the reverse complement.
TATTCATCACCAAATCATGAAAACCACACAATAAAAGTATACAGTAAAAAACAAAAACTGACAACATTACTAAACGGACTAACGATCAACTAACAGTCCAACAATCTTAAACCGTTAAAAGTAGTAACATTTTTCTTTCCTTTAGGATTCTCAAATCATTTGATTTTGAGTGTGAAAAAATAGTTTAATGGTCATGTAGTACTGAGTACTCAATAATAATCCTTACTAAATAGTGATACGTGTTGGTAGTGACGTTTTTCCGTTCTTCTGATCGGCTCCCAACAGAGTTGATCCCCTTGTACAGTTGGACACCGACAGAGCCGATCCCTTGGCCCCCGAATAGACTAGGCACTCGGGCGTGCTTCCCATGTCGTCCCTCATTTCCACACATCAGTGGAGGCCACAACTGACACTGGACGCTGTAGCGTACTCTCGATGCAAGGACGTAGAGTATATGAGGGACAATCGCCCTCACTGCTGACACCGTCTTGACACACGCCACGCAGGGAGTGGAACAACATTCTTCTCAAATACCCTGCCACGAATCTGACCCCCCAATGAAGCATCGCCATGTGAAAGGTTATCAAACACTCTCATGCATGCATACAAAGGGAAAACAAATGTCTTATTCACCAGGTACGCCAAAGAGAAATCCTAACAAGATACACTTTGAATAACCATATTCTCTTGAATCTAACTTCACCATCGGAACGTCCTTGGCAGGCACTACATCGGTGTGTTTAGAGCAGGGGATCGCGCGCCAACGGGAGAGAACTCTACGAAGACTTGGGGGCAAGATCCACGGGATTGCTGCACCATCAAATGGCGCCGTCTATGGGAAACAATTGTTCTTGTGATTTTTCTTGGTCTTGACTAGGTCTGAAATTAACACTCATCCCTAAGAAAGTGCAATGGCAGATTCAAGCATAGAGAAGATAGCAGCCCTCGAGAAGACGATGGCTGATATGATGGGTAGCATGCAACAGTTGGTCTACCAGAACACAGAGTTGCTCTAGCGAGTTCCAGCTCCGTCTAGAGGGGTGCCACTGCCAATTATCCCGCCGGTGGTGGAATAGGAGGATCAGGAGGTTGATGAGAAACGTGTTATCCCCCCATGCACAATGGAAAATGGAGGACGGGCGGAGGACCCACTTCTACGCCGTGAACACTATGTCGAGGAAGCACAAACTAGCCATGCAGTTCAATCAAGAACAGAGATCGTAAGAGATAAATCGGAGAGTATCCATGCATGGAATGAGCAAATGAATGCCATATAGACCCAAATGATAAGAGTCTTAGTGGTTGTTGAGGCTAAGGCTCCAAACACGTTCGACGCACTCATTGGCAGAATAGCTTCACCATTCACCCAAGGGTGATGGACCATCCACTTCCCTTGAAGTTTAAAATGCCGATGGTGGATACGTTCGACTGTTCCAAATATTCAGTGGACCACTTGAAAACTTTCAAAGCACTCATACATCTGCAAGCAGTGTCAGATGAGATTGTGTGCAGAGCCTTCCTAGTCAGGTTAAAAGGCTCTGCACGGATCTGGTTCAACAAGATCAAGCCAACGACAGTCGCTACCTTCACTCAACTTAGTAAGCTCTTCGTAATGTTGAGTCAAGGTTGATCCTTGTTAACTCAAGGTTAATTCCCATGTTAATTTTGATGATAACTAAACCTTGTGTTATTTTACTAATGAATCTACTTAGTGTGCAGATTAACAAAGGTCATAACTTAGACTTAAAGTTGAATCTTAAGTCTAATACATGTCAAGAAGGATGTACAATAAATTCAAGATCAAGCAATGAATTCCAAGAGCTATGCAATGAATCAAACAGAGGATTGTCGCCTATCTCTACTTCAAGCATATGTTCTACATTCGAAGAGATTGAAGGTGTTTAATTAAAGCTTCTTTCAAGGATACATAGTTTCAATGAAGATTGATTTGCAAGATAGACTGAAGACTTCATCAGTTGAGGAGGTGCAATGTTCAGTTAAAGATGAAGAATGGATATGTTGTAAATACCAAAAGAAGATCTCATCAGAATATGCAAAGATCAGTTGAAGAGGAATTGATTGTTAAAGAGTTTGAAAATGCTCAAGAGATGACTTCATCTAAAATGCAAAGATCAATTCAAGACAATGCGATTGAAGTTGCTGAGAAAATGGCTCACAATAATTATCTGATCTCTATCTGAAATCCAAGTGAAGAATTCTTCTAAGATGAAAAGGACCAATGAAGACTTGATGTATGAAGAGATTTTATCAGGTCTGCAATGGTCTCACTGAAGTGATTTGTAAAGAAGAAAGAAGAATTGCTATCAAAGAGAGGAAATTAGAATTGAAGCATTGTGAAGCTCTACACAATTGAGAAAGCTTAGCATTAAAGAAGATATTATACAATGAAAGAAGAAGCTTTGCAAATGAAGAAGAAAATATCAACATTGATCAAATGAAGCTTTGACAGTTTGAGGTTCAAGAAGAAGATCAATATCCAATGATTGATTCAATTCAAATTGAATTGAAGTTAACTCTGATGAATTAAGAAGATTTGATTGATCATCATACCCCAAAGACATACTCCTTGAAGATCTTATACCTATGCTAAGATGATCTGAATCATTGAAAGATAGAATACAGAATTCTGGGCAATGAGGGGACTCATGAAAATGAAGTGTCGCCTCTTGATCATAGAAGCAAAAAGGCCTAGAGACAAATTGGACAATGAGTGGACTCATGAAAATGAAGTGTCGCCTCATGGAGACAGACCCAAAGGCTTGAAGATAATATGATCAATGAGCGGACACATGAAGACGAAGAGTCGCCTCTTGGCAGCAAAAGTAAAAGGCTTGAAGATAATATGATCAATGAGCAGACACCTGAAGATGAAGTGTCGCCTCATGATAGCAGAAGCCAAAGATGTGAAGACAGAATGAATAAAGAGTCGCCTCATCGACATAAAGAGCGGACTCATGAAGTCAGTGATCAACATCTGGTAAATGTAGAAGCAAAAAGTGTCGACTCCACAGACCCAGAGCCGACTCCTCTGATATAACGACTATTTTTCTTAACGTTATAACGGACTGAACGTGTATTAATGATACCCAACCACCTTTAACGGACGGAATCAATACAAGGATATATATACAACCTTCCAACTGCATTTATACAAGGGATTGAAGACAAAAACAAGATCAAATCTATTGAATCACTGATATACTCTGAATATTCTTTCTGTCTTCTTTAATGAGCTTTGAATGTAAAATTTACTCTTGCTAGAGAGTGTGAGTCACTTGTTTAGTTTTATACACTTGTAATTGAGAGTTCTCTTGTGAAAGCAAAACTCTTGTAAGTTTAAGTGGAACTTGAACAAAACCACTTGAAGATTGGAGAGTTCGGTGAGAAGTTCTTTGTATAGTGAGCTGAGCACTTTGTCAATCAGTGGCCCATCTTGTAATAGGTGATTACATAGTGGAAGAAGACTTCAAGGAGGTCTTGGACTGAGGACATAGACCACGGTTTGTGGTTGAACCTCGGTAAATCTGTGTCTCTCTTCTATTGCTCTGTTTTCTTTGCTTTTACTAATAACATTGTGTTGCACATAGATTAATCACTACTATATTGTTTAGATTAATTTTAATTAATCTTAACTTGTATTAATCTTCGAAAAACTCAATTCACCCCCCTCTTGGGTTACCTTTTGGACCAACACGTAAACCACTATATTAGAGGGCAAAGGCAACGAAGGTCAGCTGCGCATCTGTTGACCGTGAGGCAGAGGAAAGATGAGACCTTAAGCAAGTATGTAAGGAGGTTTAATCAAGAGACTCTGGCTGTGGACGATATGGACGACAAAGTAGTCGTCATTGCATTCATAAGTGGTATCAAAACCAAAAAAAACTCCTTTTCTTTTTATCGAAAAGGCCACCTCAAGACATGGGGAAATTGATGCTTCAGGCTCAGAAGCACATGAACATAGAGGATACGATGAGCGCCAAGTGCAAGAATGATGGGGGGGAGCAGTTCGCGTTCTAATAAAAAGAGATCGACAGACACCCTGAATGACGAGAGGGAAACAAAAACGAACCGAAATAACAACTAGTCCAGCAACCGGGCAGAAGGACAGACGGGAGCATTATCGTGAGCTCGACCGAACGTTCACCCCCTTATAACGAAATTAGGAAATGTCTTGATGAAGATAAGGAACGATCCGGCGCTGAAGTGGCAAGGATAAAAAACCCTCACATATAAAGCAAAACTAGTTGAGATGTGGGATTGAATAGGACCGGAATGTAGATTGGGATTTTACGTTCCAATAAGATTCTACACCAAAATTCTAAGATCCTACATCTACAAAGATTCAGATAAGATGAGGATTGATTTTGTCAAAATAAATTTTAAAATCGTAAAATTATAAAATTCGAATTGAAAGTTTAACAACCATGCAAGAATGTGTTTTTAACATCACCAATATTTCTCGCCACATCCAAATATTTCGCCTCGTCCCTCGTGCTCTTCAGCTAGTCGATACCATGGAAAGATACGTATGAGTAAACTTTTTGTGCACAACTTACAAATCAAACTCAAACAGTAATTTGCAATTGCTAAAGCTGACATTGCCTACTAAATAATAAAAGTACAGACGTGGATTGAAAAAATATGTCAGTGGACACGCCGAGAATGTCCTCATGTTTAGCTGCGAAATGAAGTTTAATGGACCCTGAAGAAGGATTTGGAACATCTGCATTTGCCATGTACAAAACCCATACATAGTAAAAATTACATGTAGATGTGTAGCTTGGTGCATTGTTGATGGGAAACTCAATTGGAATGGGCAACGTACTTTCAGTACCTGTACAAAATTTGTTTAAAAATTTTGAAAAAATATGCTAAAAATGGGAGAGAAACGTTTCGGAACGATTAGGATACGATTAGAATATTTTATGAAAACTCTTAAAAAATTAAAAGAAAACTCTATAAAAATTTGAAATATTTTTATACATTTTTTTTTCTAAATATTTGTAGAATTATTCATATAAATTTTCACTAAGTTTTTAAATTTTCCATTAAGTTTTTTAAAGATTTCTTTTAAGTTTTGTGAAAATTTCTTAATAAGATTGCTATATTAAGTTTTCAATTATTTTTTGCTTCTTCTCTCTATATTTTTTGGTTGCTTTTCTTACTTTCGTGTTTTTTTTTTCAAAGATCTAGTGATAAAAAAAAAAAAAGAAAGAGAGAGAAGATAAAAATTCTTTTTTATTTTATTCTTTTTTACTCATATATTTTCTTTTATTTTTTTAATAAATTTAAATTACAAATACAACACTAATCTTTTTTACTTCCCCATCCTATTTTGGTAAAATGGTTTGGTGTAGAGGTGAGAAGTGTCGGTCGTAAGCCTTTTTCGGGGACAAAAGGACCATCGCAATCATAGCCTTTGTTCTAAAAAATGCGTGGAATTTTGGTGAGGTTCAAAGAATCCCTCGGGTGCACGCTTCACCGCTCATAAAAAATAGGTGGCCAAAATTAAAGCCGCACACTCAAAAGCCACGTGATGGCCATGACAGGCTAACACTACTGCTGCTGAAAATAACGTGACCAGTGCAGTGAAGATGATTGACCATGCATGTCGGCGGGGGATGTTCCTTCTCTCTCTTATGTAATTGGAATAGTAATTGGAATCTCAGGCAGCATTGATCCTACCGTTCACATTCAGGTTCAAAAGAACATTTCCCCTTCTCGAATTTACTTATTTCCCTGATAGCATCATATAGGGATTAGATTATAAAGATGTTTCAACCAAATTTATTTATGATCACATAGCTAATAATGATAATGTTAATACATATTATCTTGGATGGATCTGCAAATTTAAATGCCTTCAAAAATGCCTTCAAAAGCTCAAAAGTTTTCGGCGGTTGGTCATCCAAGACAGACTCATTATTAATAAGCTTAGAAATATTGAAAATATAATCCTTTCTGCGATGTGAGAGATGTTCTCACCCTATAGAAGATACTATGAATATCCTAAGAAATTGCCACAAAAGCTGGGTCATATGGGACAAATTCCAGAATTCTTTGCACTCCCACAAAGACACGGGTATGGACCTAAGCCAATGGCTCACCTCTAACATAAAAAATTTTGATGTTGTTTTCAGGGATGGCACTCCCTGGTATATAATGTTCATTTTCATTATTTGGAACCTTTAGAAAGCCAAGAATAAACAAGTTATTGATAATAAAAAAAAAAACATCCCGGTTAATGTTGTCATAAACAGAATCCTTAACCTTGCTAAAGGACATTCGTGAACGGTACAATTATGATATTGAATGCTTAGAATCTAAATTTTCAAAGCTCATCAAATGTAATTTTCCTCTTGCAAGTACCCTTAAGTTCAATGTAGATGGAAGTGCTAAAGGTTGCCCAAGAGACGCTGAATTCTGTGACATCCTGGGAGATGACCAGGGCATCTGGAAAACTGGATACATTGGCTATATTGGCATGGGAACAAGCATGGAAGCTGAAATGTAAAATGTAGGCACTATTCCAAGGACTATTGCTGCTAAAGGAGCTGGACTTGAAAAATGTGCTCATCGAATCCAACTCTTCTTATACTGTAGAGATGATTAAAGAAAACTTTGACACATCAAACCACCCAATGAAAGCCCTGATCGAGGATTGCAAGTTCATCATCGCAAAGCTCAGCTGCATCTTATTTTATATTCTTAAGCAAGGTAATTGTTGTGCTGACTTCTTAGCCAATTTTGGCATTGTTTCCACTCAAGCGCTAGTAAAGTTAGATGTTCCACCTGCTAGTTTGAGCCCTCTGCTGATTGCTGATATAGCTGGAGTGACTTTAGCCTGTTTCTTTTTGTCTTTTTGTTTTCTTTTGCTACTTGTATTATTTTCCTATGTACCACAAAAAAAAAAAAGTAATTTCTTAAAATGGGAATATATAATATCATGAAAGGTGGTATTACATATTCTCTCTTGAAATAAGATAAAATTTTTATTTTTACCCTTCTTATATTACTATTCTTCTTCTTCTTCTTCTTCTTCTTCTTCTTCTTCTTATTATTATTATTATTATTATTATTATTATTATTATAGGTTAATATAATATTATATAAGTACATTATAATATGACATGATATTAATATTAATTTATAACAAATAATATAATAATATAATATTAATTATCCCTCTCATTTCTCATCCTAACTACACATAGTATGAGTAATCCTTTATCACATCATGGTATTACTTATCACCCATCATCACTTTTCTAATCTTACAATATTACTTATCCTTCATTTTCTTATCCTACAAACAAATCGGGTGAATCCAATTGTTTGTATATGTGAACACATATATGTATATAATATACCCATATGAAAAATGCATATAATTCATTATTGTAATTAAATGTTATTATGATGGGTGTTCTATTTTAAAATAAATGACCATTTTCCAATCACATTATTCTGATAAATTTTGTATAAATTTTCTATTTGTATAGCATTACTTATACACATATACATGTAGTATGTGTTTAGCATCTTGGGTGTTCATTAATTTCTGTCTTTGGTATTGCTTTAACATTTGGATAGGCGAAAAGCCTTGAATAGCGATGTAAGCTCTAAATGAGCAGAATCCGAACTGCAACACTAGTCAAAATTTGCGCGAGTTCTATACAAAAATTTGGATGTAGTGTTCTATACAGAAATTTTTTTAGAATGAAAACCAAAAACTGTCATATCTGCCTGTTTGAGAATTCTATGTGAAAAATTGACTTGTGTGCCATTTTCCACTTGAGAATCTTGCTTAACAAATTGGAAACGTAAAGGAGATGGTGGTTGAGACCGATGTTAAACTTGCAGACGCCAAAGTTCAACTCCATTGCTTTTGTTTTTCTTCTTTTAAAAAAAAATTAGCATGTACTTCACCGTAAAGAAAAAAAAAGGCGCGGTCTGGTCTTCAACTTCTGTCTTGGACATAAAAAAATAAAACATATTTGTTCGTTTCATTGGAGAATAAGGGATAAGAAATTCTAGAAAATGCCAAATTTCGATGGGTTGTTTTGCATGAAAAACCTAAAAGTACAAGAAAAAATTCCAAGAAAGTAGAGAACTTTTAGAAAACAACATTTCAATATTAACACGAAATCGAGAGATATTAACAAAAAAAAGAAAAGTCCAAATCTCTATCCCTTTCTCCCAATGCCCTTATTTGGTTCTACTTTATAAGAAAAAGGTCAAATCTCCATCAATATCTCCCTCTCTGTCAATAGCTATATCAACTACGTAATTTTATTAGGTTACATAAAAATTATTTTACTCTCATATTTTATCCATACAACGAACTAGTTATAATTTCTCTACAAAAGAATTTGTAGCTTTTATACTAAACAATGGAATAGTGTACTAGATAACAAAGGTTTGCTTTGGCCATAGCTTTTGCAAAGAACTGAAGCACAAAATGTGAAACTCAGATAACAAATTCAAAGAAAACATTACATCACTGCTTGTTCATCACCTAAAAGATCCCAAAGATCCATATTGTCGATAAAAATGTCACCCCAGTCACTCTGACTTGCTTGAAAAGATCCCCCACCAGTTTCCTCTAAACCTGGTGGTACTTTTTCTGCCCATTGCCCTATAAGGGGCTCCTCATTTGAGCCATCAATGGACCATAGGATTCCATTGTTAATTTCCGAGTCAACCAGTATGTTATCCAACCATGATATTCCATCATCCCCTGCTGGTGGCGGTGGCGGTGGTGTTGGAGATGGCTTGGTGAGGTTGTAGCTTGTTTCGATGCTATCCATAATGGCAGGTTTGCCCCCCAACCAAGATAGATTTTTTGAGAAGGTCCGAGGTCGAGGTCGTATGACTTTGGTTTGAATCGTCTTCTTCTTAGTCTTGGATTTCACCTCTTCCCTTTGAGTAATTATCAGTTTCTTCAGCAGGTTGGTATTCCAATAGTTTTTCACATCATTTGATGTTCTTCCTGGAAGTCTACCAGCAATCAGCGACCATCTGTTTAAAAGAGAAGAAGCAAATGCGTTAAATTCGTAAATTACAAAGATACAAACAGTTGCAGGAGAGTTTCTGATTTATTAAAAGGAAAATCTTATTTTTAATTGTCACAAAAGTTTTTGTTACTTCCAAAAACAATTTAGATTTGTATGGTTATATGCATACATATATATATATATATATATGAATATATGGATTCGTATGATATTTTAAGTTCATGTGGAAGTAACAGGATAGTGATGAACTATAGCTAACTATAAGATATTGATCAGTAACTGTTCAAGGACAGTGGCTTTTAGCTGGGTTATTCACATCTGTTATTTTATTTCTGTTATTATTCAATAGCAATAATATGGGTATAATTCTTAATCAGCTGGACTTAATTAACTGTACATGAATTTTCAAACTTGAAGCGTTGATTGAAAAAAAAAAAAAAAACTGATCTATTGACACTTCGCTTCTAAATTTTCTCACTAACTTTGTGTTTAAACAAATAAAATGTGATTTGTCGCTGTTTTATTTTTATTTTTTTTTTAATAGCTTTTTGATACCTGATGCATTTGAAATTGGGAAATGATATTTTAGGAACAACTCTTTAAAATCCTCCTCTCACATGCGGTGAGGTCACTGCTAGGTAGGGTACTTGTCATTGTTTAGCAGCATTTGTTGACTAACGCTAATGCCTCTCTCTCTCTCTCTCTCTCTCTCTCGTTTTGCTTTGTTCTGTGATAGCTTAATGCAAGTCAGGTTATTATAATAGAGTTTGACAAGAGAGCTTGCCATATATATATACATACATATGGAGAAAGAGAGAGAGAGCTTAGACTGTATGTGACAGTACTAGGGGAAAAAGGGAAAGAAAACACAGGTAGAGAATAACTTGACAATCGAATGAGCTATTGCAACGGCAGAATTAAACGTTAAATAGTTGCTTGCACTTGCCTGTTGCCCAGCAGCTTGTGAAGCCTGATAATGAGATCAACTTCATCTATACTAAAGTTTCCTCTCTTTATATCTGGCTTCAGATAGTTCAACCATCTCAGTCTGCAGCTTTTCCTGCACCTGTTCAATCCTGCAAATACATATACACGTTAACTAAATCATCAAATAGCCTCTCTCTCTCTCTCTCTCTCTCTCTCTCTCTCTAGGAATTACCTGCTCTGAGAGGAACTTGGTGCCATTTTCCTTCTCCATGCTTTTCAATGCACTTCTTGAGAAGAATGTCTTCTTCCCCAGTCCATGCACCTTTTCTCACTCCTAAAGGAACACTTTCCATAGCCTACGTTATTTGCTGCCTACCTAACAGGGGCTTCAATGTACATGCACGTGAAGTGTTCAGTAGAGAGCTGCTCGAATCTCTCTGATTTATACTATGTACATCTCGCATCTCTTCTCTAGCTTCGAAGCTCCCAAGACACACGGCCTGACGTGCATGTTTGCCCTCCACATACTGAGTCTTCAGCACACTGTCGTTAATCAACTAACAGTCCAACAATTTCAGCCCCTAAAAGTCCAAATCACTATTCTTTTATATAATAAAAAGAATTCAAAAATCACGTACTGTACTATCATTTTATTAAAAATATAATTATTTATTATTATAAATTAATTTAATTATTTGTTACATATTCAAATGCAATCATTTTTATTTAATTTTTTGTTATTATTCAAGTGAAAATTATTTTCTGTTTTTAGTGAATGTTGAAATTTTAATTATTATAAGAAGCTGGTAGAAATAAATTGATTAATTCTTAAATTTGTAAAAAAAAAAATTTCAAAATAAAAAGGTGGAGTAGCAAGATAAAATAAAAAAAAGAATTCATTGATTCTATAGATTAAAATAATTTTAGGGTAAATAAATAAACAGTAAAATAAAAAAATTCATATATAAATAATAATTTCAAGATAAATAAAAGCAAGTAAAATATAAATAATGTATTTATTCCACACATAAAAAAATCTCAAATAAATAAATATTTAACAAAGTCAAAAAAATAATGAATTAATTGAATATTTAAATTAAATATTTATTAGAATAGTATTTAAATAGTAAATAATGCATTATTTAGACTTAAAATAATAATTAGTGCTTTAACCCCACATGAATAGTAAAATGAAGGGTTTTCAAAATATTTGAAGAACTTTCAAATTTGAATGTGCCAAATGAAGGCTACTAAAAATGAAGATGGGTTGGAGAATTAAATTTAAAATTTACCTTTAAATTTAAATATTTGAAAATAGATTAGAGATGCTCTTATCAATTCCAAATCATCTTATTTTTCGGCCTTATACATATGCATATATATATATATATATATATAAAGAGAGAGAGAGAGAGAGAGAGAGAGAGAGAGAGAGAGAGAGAGAGAGAGAGAGAGAGCACTATACCAGTGTTTTCAAATGTGGACCATAGTAATTGAGCTAATCACTCTGGGGGAATTTTCAGAGCCCGGTTCTCTTGGAGAATAATTTGCCTCAAACTGAAACCGTAAAAAGAAAAAGGGGTTTTCAAGATTCTACAAAGTTGGTCTTTGATGATTTTGTCTTACATTTATTCATGCGAGTCTCATTGGATTGTGTCTTTTGAGTGAAAAAATTGATTGATAAATTATTTTTTTTCTGCTTTAATTTGGACCAGGATTCCTTCTAGCCTTGGGCTAGAGGTATTCATGGTGCCCAGTGTTTGTGGCATTATATCAAGCTGTTACCACTTAAAATTGTAATTTTAATTTACTTTTACTTTCTTTAAATTTTTTGCACCAATCATAAATTTTTTATTATCAAAAGATATATAAATTTAGAATAGAAATAAAAATTTATGACCGAATGGTGTGCTGTTACGCATGTAGAGCAATAAGAACCTATTGGAGTAAATCCCTATCCTTCTAATTTTCATTGAAACCAATTAGCAAGAGTTTTGAGCTAGATCTTTTCTGGTACAAGACGGCCCCGTTTGGTTCACATTTTTTTATAGTCTTTTTGATTTTGTTTTTTTGCTTTTACAAATTAAAGATAACCAAAAAAAAAAAGTCTAAAAGTTAAAAATGAATTTTTTTGTTTATAAGCTAAAAAAACATTAGGCCGAAAAGCTCTACTAAATGGGTCTTGAAAAGTATGATGAGTCCCAGCATTGCTTTTTGATAGTAGGTTCAAAAAACTATGTCAGTATAATGATACAATATGCTCAACTAATTAAAAATAAACAAATCATGTATTTTTTATCAACTTTACTACATAAATAATAAATATAAACATATTAAAAAAATTATTATTTTTATTATTCTAAAATTAGACTAATTAACCTAAAATTAAGTTAATTAACTTAAAATAAAAATATATATTTATTTTTAATTACTTAAACATACCACATAACATAACCTTTCGAATCTACTGAATAATTTCTCTACGAAAAGCGTTTTCATTGCCATCCATTTATACTAGAGAGAGAGAGAGAGTGCGCGCGTTCAACGAACCTAATGAATCTTGTAAATAGAAGACAAAAGTATGTGTCAAGCTATGCTAGTCATCCCAATATCGCGGTAGTTGCTGAAGTGAATGACGCTGATTGATAGTCGACACTAGTTACTTTTCAGTGTCTATTTATTTTAAAATTATTAGAAAATGTTGAAACCCATGAAAATCCTAAAATATTAACTTTCTAGATTTTTATTTTTTTGTCAATGAACGCAAAAGTTTTAAAAGAGTCTCATCTATCTGTCATCCAACTGGACTCGAGCTCTCTACTAATTTCTCAACGTCCCTTTATAACATAATGGTATACATATATATATATATATATATGTATGTATTACTTACAAAAAAAATTCCTAGAATGGTTTTAATATTGTCAAAAATGAGATTTTGGGAGAATAATTTTTTGTATCAAATAATTTCCTAAGAAAATTAATCCCAAATCTTATCCTCTGACAAAATAAATACAAAAATAAAGCTCGCGTGATTGATTAATTCTTACTAAATTGAAATGACACGGAGTGATGGACACAGGTTAATTATGATGTTCTCTAATAATAAGAAAAATTATTTAATGTTCCTGAAGTACTATATCATGTTTTTTTGACTTTTCATATAATAGTGAGTTTCTTGTAGCATAGATCATATATCCCACATAGTACGTGGAGACCTATTTTCATGTGAGATGGGAAGCAAATATAGTAGTGTTTTAAAAGCAATGAATAATTTCTCCTAACAGTCGTCTCCAAAAATAAAAATTCTTGGTCAAATAATTTCTCCAAACAGTCGTCTTTGACAACATTGGGCATAGTAGATGACTGTCATTCTTTTTCATTTGGTAGGCAAAGTTGTTCATATTGCTCTTTGATCCAATATACTTCAGTGAGTTGAATTTTCATGGGGATTCAGAGAAAGAAAATTTGTACTTCGACTGGTAGGACTGCTTCGTGGCTTTAGATCAAAGAGAATAGCAATGCCCCAGTTGTGATTCTAACTGAGATCCTATATGTTATCAATGCAAAGGGTAGCTGTTCGTGCCAATCCTTATAGTTGTCAATTTTCTTACGAGAGATTCTCTTGATGTTTTTTTGTTCTGATGCTTTGATGGCTCCATTTGTTTGTGAACTATAGGCTACCGAGTTGTGGGGATTGATCTTAAAAATTTGGCGAAGCTTTGCCATCATGTTATTGTTGAGGTTGCTTGCATTATCTATTGTGATGAACTCAAGGAGGCTGAATCTATAAAGGACCTCTAGAAGTCTTTAGGGTCAAAAGATGCCAAACTTTGGATGCTCTGCAAGTTTCATTTTTCTAAAAAAGATTTTAGCATAACAAGGAAAGCGTTTCATAATCAAGAGTCATTTATTTCAAATTAGCCCGTTATATACTTGATATTTTATAAAGTACTTTAATAGGCTAATATCTAGGGACTCCTCCTGTAGGCTTTATCAAGGCCTTCAGGGCTTGGGAATATGAGAGGTGGTCTAGTCGATCCCCTCATTATCTTATGCAGCTGGATAGATAGAACCTTGAGTAAGGTAAGTTGATGTTAGAGGATCAGTGTCCAAGACTAAGACATTTTGTTTATGGAATAAGCTTGATAGTGACTCTTCTGGGATTCGAATTGATTTGTAGTTAATGATTAGAATCGGAATGGTAGATTGTTGATTTGTTATCTGCTGCTTAATGATTGGATTTTGGGTTGAACTTTTTGCTTACTCCCCTTTGGAGGGGGACAATGTCCCAGCTTACGAGTATGATGCTGATCATTGAATTCCTTCAAATGGAAATCACCTTATAGTTATGCCCATAGCCCTTTTTTAGGTTAGTAGTCTCTACTACTGAGATGATTGGTGACCATTTTCGCAACTATCGAGTGACTGGAATGGGCTGACTCTCTTTAACATGCGCTTGAAAGCTTGAAAGTTGGAGGGTTCTGCTGTGGTAATGCATGAGACAGACGAATATGGATGGTGACTGTCACGACATGAAGTGGAGATAGTTATTGAGAAACAACATCTTGCTGATGGATGGTCAGTTATTTTTACACTTCAATATAGGTTAGACCTACATGAGACAGAAACAGAGAAGGCATTATTCCAGTTTCGTCATTTGCTTTTTGAGTCCTATTACCTCTTCTAATAACTGGGTGGGATGTTTGGGGGACCCATGACTTTGGCTTTGCTCTTGAGCTTGGAAAAGGAAAACAAAATGCAGTTAGAATATAGAGTTGAAGGTTTTATGCAATGTATGCCCTATAGAGGTCCATTCTTTGAGGGGATCTAAGTATGATGTTGAATCCATTTTGGAGGTGGAATAGCCTCTGTATGCGGTATAATACCTCTTCGATATGGGCCGATTGATATTTCTTTGTTTAGGCAATCCCACCTCTATGGACAGAGAGAGATTTGGGTCTCTCTTGAGATATGGTTCTACAGATGCCATGAATCCTCAGAGTTAGAAAAACCCTTAAGAGTTTAGGTAGGTTGGATAAACATGAAATCGAATTGTTCCTTTCTTTCTATGGTTAATTAAATGCATGAAAATGCAATGAATTGAGTTTCTTAAAACTTTTGTCTTGGATTAGGTATCGATGCATGCACAGGATAGCCGCAGATATGTGAATAATATAATAGCAATAAATAAGTGGCTTTAGAAGACCCCTTTTTTGTCATTGCTTTAGCATTTTGTGTTCTTAGCCTTGGGAGATGGGGAGGAGGAAAGAAGACACAAAAACAAAAGAGAAGTTAGTGCTTTGATTTGAAAGTTTTTATACAATTCATGCCTTCGGGGGGCCCTTGCTTTGAGGGGTGGACTAAGCGTGAAGAGTTGGCTCATTCTTTGGAGATAAAGCTTTGCCCCTATATGCAAATACCATACTTGTGCCTATAGTCATTCATTTATTCATACATGCATCCATTCATTCACAAGAAGTATAAATGACAATTTTATTGAAGTGAGTTTCTCTTGTACATGGAAATTCAAAAGTACATTGACAAGGTAGGGGGAATATTTTCCTTAGAACTTTTATCTATTTACTTTTACATTTGAAATCCTAAACTACTCTTGAGTCTTTGGATTCGCCTTCTCTGATGGAGGTCAGTAAGAGACCTTGCTTCCAGATTGCCCCTTATCTTCTTGGCAACCCTATCTCCATGGGCGGAGAAAGATTGGGGCCCTTCTTATAAGATGATCTCAATGCATGCCATGAGTCTTTAGGGTCACTTGGTACCCTTAGGATTTTAAGTAGGCTTTGAATATGCGAAACTGGCTTTGCGGCCACTCTCTGAGGGTTGATTATATGCATAGAATGTAGTGACTTGAGTTACTTTGAAACTCTTGTCTTGAAATGGATAATTGATGCATGAGGACTATAATAGCAATGAATGCACGAGCATAGAATGTTTGCATAGCAATAGAAAATGTGCGGGCAGTATAACAGCAAGAATCAAGCAATTAAATTGGGCATAAAGTAAAGAAAAGTAAAGCTGTCGCCTTTTCCTCCTTGATTTTGAAATCAACACGTATGTCTTAAATTCGGCAAAGGTTCAAATATGCATGGAATGCTACATAAGCATAAGGTTGGGGGTTACTAATGTTTCTTAAAAAGCTCGATTCCTGGATCTTCAAACCTAGGCCCACTCCCCTAGGTGGTGCCATTATCAATTGGTGATCCGAGTGAGGGAACTATCAAAAGGTCATAGGTTAAGAAACTAACATAGCATCGGCCCACAACTAATATATTGTTTCCCCTTCTAACTAGAAGGGTAGTAATCAGGTAGTAATGCACAAATGAAAGACATACAAGTGAAGTGTGTGAGATTTTTTGAAAGTAGAGGAAAGAGCTTAACAACTTCCATTCATCCTGCTCATTCATGGCATACATGGCAATTAATATGACATAAAATAAAATGTGAACAAGGATCCACATTAAAAAAAAGTGCACAAAGTTAGCATCTTTACAAAAAAACAAAAAAACTCAATGCAAGATAGAATAGTTAAATGTAAGAGCATGTAAAGGAATGCAAGAGCATGAATGGATGCAAGTGATAACATCTTTTGAAAATTTTGAAAACTGGAAAAAACTGGACAAAGCACTAGAGATTTTGGGTGAGTGAAGGATGAATGGACATGATAATGGCCTAACCCTCTAAGTGTCCCCACTGGAGTCGCCAACTGTTGTGTCCTAATTTTTGGCCTCGAGTCTGGGTCTTGACTCGGGCGAAACTCAATACTCTATTTATTAGAATTCACCCTCCTAAAAGGATAAATGCGACAAATTTTAAACTTGGAATGCATTTGATTAAGGGCTTTTTAAAAAAGGTTTGGAGTCGCCACTTAATATGGTTAAAGGTGTGTTAGGTCACTTATAACTAAGTCCAATTTGAGAATTAAACTTAGATTTTTGAAAATGTCCTCTCAAGAGGTGTTTTGGAAAATGGGGTTATTTAGCAACCTTTGAAAATGTTTAAAGAACTTTTGAAAAATGACTCCAGTTTTCATCTTTGAAACATAAATCCATGGTCTGAGGGTTGGTTACATGTAGGAAAGATATCATAAAATCATCACCCTACCCCGCTTTTGCAGTACCTACATATCTATTCACCCTAAGCTCACTTACTTGAACCTCGAGCTCCTAAATGTCCACTTTGGTCCACTTTAAAAAGTTTTTGAAAAGAAATTTTTGTCATCACTTTATGAATGATATGATGCATGACGCAATTTGAAAAAGGGTTTGAAAGAGACTTGGGGTTAAATTTTGAAAAGGGGCATTTGTGTTGAAAAGAGGATTATGACTGCACCTATGAAGGTTGTATACATATCTCGTTTAGTAAGAATCAGGTCAGTCGTAGTTTGGACTCAAGATCCGATTGAAAATAGGCACATTGGGGCCTTGGAAAAGTTTTGAAGATTCATTGAGATCATGTTTTTAAAAAAGAGAACTTAAGAGTTTTTTACTCAAAATTTGAAAATAACTTGATAGAGTTTTAATATGAAATTAGATGTTAGAGTGTTTTTGAAATAGAACTTGAAGGGTTTTTTTTTTTTTTTTTTTGCACTTTTGAAATAGGACTTTAAAAAGTGGGATTTGGACTTGTAAACGTTTTTATGAAATTGTCTTGAAAAGGGTTTTTTGAAAACAATGTTTATATACTTTATGAAATGTATGTTAATGTTTTATTGCCTTTGAGAGTTTAGGTATGCGGGAAATAAATGCCTTCAAGTCTATGAGTTTTGAAAAATATTTCTAAGAAAAAGGGGGCTAGAAACTTCCCTTATTTGGATATCTCACTTGATCTTGCCTAACTATAAAAGGCCTAGGGTTGTTTCAAGAATGTGAGGTTTGAAAATGGTTTTTGAAAATAGGTTTTGTAAAATATTTAGGACTTGAAATCCTAATATGAACCTTGCAGGTTGTATCTGATGTATCACTTTTCCTCTAGAAACCCTAACCAAGAAAAGGGTTAGGATTGTCTTAAGGTTGTGAGTTTTAAAATCATTCTAGAAATAGTTTTTGAAAAATGGTAAGTGTCTAGCCATTTTGGACTGAGATAAGTTTTGAAAGGGTCTTTTAAAACATTTTTGAGTTGGAGTTAGAGTTTTAAAGTCTCAAAGTGACAATCTTAAAGCCTCCTAATCTGGGTTGGGCAAATTAGGGTTAAGGTAACTGAGGGTTTGACAACCTAGGGTTAGAAGTGACTTGGGATGCAAGTAGCCTAGGATTAGATTAACTTAGGGTTAGACAACTTAAGGTTAGAAATGGCTTGGAATGCAAGTAACTTAGGGTTTACGAAGAATTTCTTGAAGTAAAAAAGATTTAATTTGATACAATATGGAAAGGTATGATTTTTAGTTGAAAAAGGAAAGTTTTACTTTTGGAAGGCTTTGAAAATGAAAGTTTTATCTTAGGAAATTTTTAAAAATGAAAGTTTTATTTTAGAAAAGTTTTTTAAAAGGAAAACTTTATTTTAGGAAATTTTTTAAAAAGGAAAATTTTAGTTTAGGAAATTTTTTAAAAAGAAAAGTTCTATTTTAGGAAACTTAAGAGAAAAGTTTTATTTTAGAAAACTTTTGAAAAAATAAAGTTCTATTTTAGGAAAGCTTTGAAAAAAAAGTTTTATTTTAGGAAAGATTTTAAAAAGGAAATTTTTATTTTAGGAAAGTTTTGAAAAAAGAAAGTTCTATTTTAGGAAAGTTTTGAAAAAGGAAAGTTTCATTTTAGGAAAGTTTTGAAAAAGGAAAGTTCTATTTAAGGAAAAATTTTAAAAAGGAAAGTTTTATATTAGGAAAGTTTTGAAAAAGGAAAGTTCTATTTAAGGAAATTTTTTAGAAAGGAAAATTTTATTTTAGGAAAGTTTTGAAAAAAGAAAGTTCTATTTTAGGAAAGTTTTGAAAAAGGAAAGTTTCATTTTAGGAAAGTTTTATTTAAGATAATTTTTGAAAAAGGAAAGTTTCATTTTAGGAAATTTTCATTTGAGGAAAGTTTTGAAAAAGGAAAGTTTCATTTTAGGAAATTTTCATTTGAGGAAAGTTTTGAAAAAGGAAAGTTTCATTTTAGGAAAGTTTTGAAAAAGCAAAGTTTTATTTTAGGAAATTTTTAAAAAAGGAAAGTTACATTTTGTTTCCAAAAGTAGAGGATTGAATTTTGTTTCCACCAATATAGGATTAAATTTTGTTTCAAAAAATAGAGGATTTGATTTAGTTTTCAAAATGGGAAAATTCGATCCTATTTTTAAAATGGAATGATTTGAAGATTTCTATGATTTCATGTGAAGCTTTTTTATTTGGAAACTTATAATTTTATGTGACACTTTCTAAAACCAACTCAAAAGACTTATGTACTTTTTAATAACATGATGCAACAATGACTTCAAAAACCTTTTTGATGCAATGAATAAAGGTAAGAATGCAAAGATGCAAAATGAGGTTTAGGGGACAAGACGGGATTCTTTTTAAGACATAGATTTTTAGAGCTTCAAGAAAATGACTTTTAGACTAATTTTGGAAAAATATTAGAACATGAAATTTAAAGGGGTTTGAAAACTAAATTTTGAAAGAGGTGTTATAGGGTCTAAAATTCCAATGTGGCCTTTGAATGTCTCTTTGAATATGCCACTTTTCAAAGGCAACCCTAATCATGGAAATGCTAGAATCACTTTAGAATTGTAGTTTTGAAAATAAGTTAGGGCTTGAAACCCTAATGTGTACCTTGTGCTCACTTTGAATATGTTACTTTCCTAAAGAAACCCTAACTCTGAGGACGTTAAAATCATCATAAAGTTGTGAGTTTGAAAATAAAAATAAGGCATGAACATGACAAATATAATGCATAAGGGTCATGAACATGCAAGTTTGATAGCTTCACCACATTGCAAAAGGCCTTAAGACTATACCATAATTGATTAGGCTAAAGGAAAACCCTCGATACAATGATCTTCCCAAACCTTCCCCTAGCCATGGACATAAAGTCCTCTTATTTTAAGTATGCAAAAAGAGAAGGGTTGAAGACGGGAATTCAAAGAGAGAATAGTCCAAGTGGAGTAAGAAGGAGAAAAGAAGGAGTGGAAGAGTATGAAAGTAAAATAGAAATGCTACTTTGTCTTCTTGTTAGATTGAATACTTTAATGGAGGACTTGCTTGAACCTTACAATGGCCTTCAAGAGCTTTTAAGGGCTGAACTTGATCTTCAATGGAGTAAGAAAGCTAACATTTCAAGCTTTAGGGCTAGAGGAGGCTAGAGCTTTTGTGAGAAGTAGGGTTTTGAGGAATTTCGGGGGCTGCAAAAAGTTTGAAAAAACTTTGTTTTTATTTTTCAGACCTAAAATACGCTGGGGGTGGTCTATATTTATCAGCCAATTTTTCGAGGTGGTTTAGTGGCACCTAACCATTTTTTGGTGAGTGGCGCCACCTTGGTATGGTAATGATTTTGAAGATTTGATTTGGCCTTGGGCTGCAAGACAAAGATCTGAGTGCCACTATGAGTGGCTCCAAGCCATATTTTGGCATGGCTCCACTACAAGTAGCTTCAGTTTAATTTGGAAAGTTATCAAGCTGTGGGGCCCAATTGAAAAAGAGACAGGGACACTTGGGATTATTCCGGGAGTTGCTGATTTGATATCCAGAGCTGATATGGTTGAAAAGGATGATCGGCCAACTAGGGGCAAAACAGTTATTTTAATCAAAATTATCAGAATGGACCTAGATGACACTCAGAGATTAGGGATACTCATGGGATGCCCTGAGAGTTTATCGTTTGATATCCAGAGCCGGTGTAATTGAAAAGGATGACTGGCCCACTAGGGAAAAAATGGTGAGTTGAATCGAGAAACACCGAAATTGGTTCGAAGTCAACCAGGTTGGGATTCGAAGGTTTGGAAAACTATTAAGAGTGTCCCAGAGGATTACCGATTTGATACCCAGGACCGGTATGGTTGAAAGGGATAATTGGCCCACCAGGGATAAAATGGTCATTGCCAAATATAGGCTACAAACACTTAGAAAATACTAACTTAACTTGAATTGAATAGTAACTAGGTAAATTGTATCTAAAATAGACCGAAAATATATTGAGTTTGAAGTTTGATTGTTTAATCTACTAATGAGATCAATTAAAACTAAGTTGAAAACAATTAAGAGAAGGTCTTGGATTTAATTGTTCTAACCACCCAACTTCTACAAGTAATCAATGAGATTTTATAACTCAAATCCAAGATTTCTTTATGAATCTTTGATTCAAAAGATTTTAACTATAGAATTTTGGAATTCATTATAACTCGCTCAGTGATGCACTTTTTGATTCTTTCTTCTACAATTAAGCTCTATTCTCTGCAATTAGATTAAAATGCATGTTTAGAACAATTTAAGGATAACATACTAATTTAATATCTAAGAGCAACTCCAACAGGCTCTTTAAACTTGACTTGTTAGCTATTTTAGCTAACAAAGTACTTAAAATTCTTCTCTAACAGGTTAGCTATTCAACTAGCTAAAATAACTAATACTATTTTAGCTCTCTAAATAGAAAACTATTATTCAATTCTTTAAACTTTAAATAATAATTTCTTTCTCAATCTCTCTCTTTCTCTCTCCTCCCTTTTTCTTTTTTTTTAGTGTGTCAAAAAAAAATTTATGAAGTAGCTAGTCAAAATAGAAAACATTATTGGAGAACATATTAAAAAGTTGCTAGCTAAAATAGAGATTATAATTTTTTAGTATATTTTGGCTAGTTATTTTAGCTAGTAGTGTTAGGGATATTCTAAACTAGAGTTAACAATTCACTAATTAGGAAATTGAAATCACACTTTTAGAGCATAATCAAGACACGGTGGCCAAAATAAGATGTATTTATTGCAATTAAATATAAACACATAATCCTCAAAGACCAACGTTTTAGATTCTTGGAAAACCCTTCGTTTCTTGGCAACCAATATTCTCCATGAGAACTGGGGCCTCTGAAAATTCCACAGAGTGATTAGTTGAATGACTATGGTGCACATTTGAAAATATTGGTAAGAGTGCCAATTTCTCTAGTAAATATATGTATATATATGTATGTGGATGGTTGAAAAAGAAAGATAATTTGGAGCTGCTAAATGAACACCGTGATGAAGTGCACTTTTAGCAGTCTGAAACGCTCGTAGTGTTAGTTGCATTAATAATAGAGACAAGAACTCTTAGCATGTGGTGGGCAAAATATGCACGTCAGACTCTGCAAGGGAGCTGCAACGTTATAAGCAGGCGCGGAACTATCTGGACGATGGCTCTCACTTTGACAAAATTTTAATTAACTCTATTATTTTGACTATTTTTATATTAAAAGGATATATTAGTCCTTTAATAGTTTAAAATCTTACCCTCTGATATTTTAAAACTAAAGAATTTTTTTTAGTCTTGACAAAATTAAAAAAATTTCACTTTAACTGTCCAAAAATTTTATTTTAGTCCCTTAATAAGATTAAAAAAAATTTACCTAAACTTTTTAAATTTTTATTTAAACTCTTTAAAAAATTTAAAATTTTGTACTTCCGTCTTCCATATAACCCCCTCAACAAAATTCCCTCCTAGTTGGAAGAGATGGGAAATGTGAATGTATAAAGAGAGCTTATTCCCCTCAGGCCGCCGACACACAGCCCCGGCCCCACCCCAAAAGTCTCTCAACAATTATTATTATATTCCCATTACTTTTCTCCTCCCCCAACTGGCCCCCCTGGTTTTTTTTTTTGGGTTTTGTGTGTTTTTTTTTTAGTTTTGTTTTCTTTTTTTCATTAGTTTTGTTTTTTTTAAATCAGTTTTGTTTATTCTTTTTTTTATCAATTTTATTTTTTTTATTAGTTTTATTTTTCTTTTTGAATAAAAAGTTTTTTTATTATATATTTGTAGATTTTGAGAGTTATTATTTGTAAAAATTTTAAAAAGTATAAAAATATGGATCAAAATAAAAAGTATATATATGAAAATAATAAAAAAATATTATAATCTCTTCCATAATGTTCTTTTATGAATTACGAAAAATGATAACTAAGAAGAGAATTTTGTTCTAAGAAGAGAGAAAGAGAAACTGAGAGGGAGAAAGCAGTAGAGGGAGGTGTGATTGAAGGATGACTGAAAATAAAGTATGAGAGGAGGATTTATAAGGAGAGGTGTCGAGTTGGGGGTAATTGAAAAGGAAGAGGGAAGTTCTGACATGTGTCAATGATTGTGGGATAATTTGAAGTGAAGGGAAGGATCTGACATTTGTCAAAAATTAAACAATACTATAAAAAAAAAAATATAAAGTTGGGTGTTGGCTTGAAGTGGGTAATTTAAAAGGAGATAAAGATTCTGACTTGTATCAAGAATTGAGAGATAATTTTAAAAAATAAAAAAATTCTGACATGTATTAAAAATTAAAAAAATTAATGAAAAAATAATAAGTAAAACTAATTAAAAAAATAAAACTAATAAAAAAACAAAAATAAATAAAAATTAAACAAAAGTAAAAAAACGCAAATGAAATAGTGCTTGGGTGATGTGATTTTAGGAAAGAAAAAATATATAAAGGTAATTATTATTAGGTAGGCTGTAGGCAAACCACATAGGTTATGGACAGTCTTCCTTTAGGAGTAAGGAAAGGTGCATGGAGAGAGAGAGAGAGAGAGAGAGAGAGAGAGAGAGAGAGCCAGGGGGGGGGGGGGGGGGGGGGGGGGGGGGGGGGGGGGGGGGGAGGGGCTGTTTAATGATTTAGTTAACGTGTATATGTATTTTCAGGATTGAACAAGTGCAGGAAAAGCTGCAGACTGATGATGGTTTCACTATCTGAGGTCACCAAAGTCTGTTTGTTAAAAGTTTTATGTTTTTATTTTTTATTTTTTTAAATAAAAAAATAAAAAGATAAGTATTTATTTTTTATTTTTAATTATTTATAAAATTTAAAAAATAAAAATAAAAAACACTAAAATAAATATATTATCTGTTTTTAAAAGGATGATTTGGTACTATTGATATAACAATAACTTTTAAATATTTATCATCAAATTATAAAAAATACATAATAAAAAATAAAAACTGACAACATTACTAATAGAACCTGTACATTAAACAATCACAAAATGATCTGATTACCAAATGGTCCTTTATTATAATGATCTGATTTGCATTCAGCTATCACAAAACAAAAACAAAAAAAAGGAGAGTGACATTTGATAATGGTCCTGGTTTGAGTCCTACAGTTCTCGACTATCAAAATCAGATGATTTGAGACTCCTAAACGAAAGAAAAATGTTACTAATTTTAGCGGTTTAAGATCGTTGGAGTGTTAGTTGATTTATAATGCAGGGAAGGACTCACACTGTCTGTGGGGAAACTTTTACAGGAAGTTAAAACTTTTCTGTGGTTGGCAAAACTGCACGTCAGATTGCTTGTTTGTAGGGAGCCTCTAAGTTGGAATATGCATTTATAAGCAGCTGTGCACACTGAATAGTGCTTCACAGGCTAATAATTGTAAAGTCCTTCGGGTGGACACAAACAAAGGTTATGGAGGCTGGTGGTGGTTTAGAGTAAGAAAAGTTGCCTGGACTGAGGAAGAAGATCTTCTTCTCCTTCTAAGGAAGTGCATTGAAGAGTTTGGTGAAGGAAACTGCAACAAGTTCGTCTTAGTGCAGGTAACTGTGGGGGTGGGGGTTGGTTCCGACGACTCGGCACCCGCAAACCTGTGGCCATATCTCTCCAAAGAGTTTCACGACTTTCGAGCGATGTCCGTACGGTTCCCTGATTGGGACGTGGTGATGACATCAACGTCCAAACTGACACGTGATGTGACCATTTGATTTGATGGCAAAACCCCACTCTCTACACGTGTGAAAATGTCGATTGGCGACATGGACCATCATCATATCTAGTCGGACGATCTTGTTGTGTTTTTTGGGCCCCACACGTCGCCACTTGTCAAGGTCGGCTGTCCATTTGTCTGCTACAACTTGGGTAGCTCTTTTCATTGCTCTGTTCGTCGTTTGGACCATTGTTAGGGCTGTTTGAAGTTCATCCTTGGAAGTTGAAAGTAAAAAAATTTTTTTTTTTGTGCGTAAGAATTTTTTGCAGTATTAGTTGAAAGAATTCTTACTGTACATATAAGTAGCAGTATACTAAGTGAATTAAGTGTCAAAATTTTAAAACTCACTTGTATCTTCACTCAATGAATTATATTTCCTATCCCCCATCTTTTTATCCTCAAACAAACCTGACCCGAACGGTTTAAGATCGTTGGGCTGTCAGTTGATTTATAATGTCGTGCCAGGAACCTTTTGCAGGAAGTCACAACTTTTCTGTGGTTGGCAAAACTGCGAGTGTGAGATTTGAGCAGCAGTGCCTGAAGAGTTCACGGGTTAATAATTCTAATCTTTCAGGTGGACCCAAACTGCAACTATAACGAAAGGTTATGGAGGGTGGTGGTCTTTTAGGAGTAAGAAAAGGTGCATGGACTGAGGAAGAAGATCTCCTTCTAACGAAGTGCATTTAAGAGTTTGGAGAAGGAAAGTGGAACCAAGTTCCTCTCAGAGCAGGCAATTCCTCGAGCGAGAGAGAGAGAGAGAGAGAGAGAGAGAGAGGGGACGTTATTTGCTGTTCCATTTCAACTAGGTTAATATATTTTGACTGCTTCTACAGATTTGCATTTTTTCAGGCTTGAACAGATTTAGACTGAGGTGGTTGAACTATCTGAGGCCTAATATAAAGAAGGGTTAAAATTCTACCGCTCTCTCTCTCTCTCTGAGGAGAAAAAAGTGAAAGCCCAAAGTCAAACTTCATAATCTCATTTGCTGCCAATTGATACATTTACTGTAAACATTTACTATCTCCCCTTTTTTTTTTTAGAGAACTTTTTGGTAAGTATTTAATGTTCTTTAATGCTTTTTGGCCTTTCCAACTGGTCTCTCTTAAACAATGTGAATTATGAAATTTTAGTTATCTCGCAGATATATCCAGAAAATATAAAAATAAATGAGGAGAAGAAGGGTTAATGTTCAATTAGTGAGTCGACACAATTTAGTATGATGGGTTGGGATCACAATTATTGATCTCATACCATACAGGACTGGTACGTACCGTTTCAACAAAAACCAGTGCAGTGAAGGATATATTCCGTCCAGTGTAAGTGAAGGATATATTCCGTCCTGTGTAACTTTTCGGTTAATGCCGGACTGTACCCGAATATTTTGGCAATACCGGACAATTTCGGCCGGTATCAAACAATTCCAGACTGTACCAAGGCTCAACTTAATGTTGTAGTCGCCTAGGATTCTGCCGCCTCAATCTGATTCCCGGCAAAGATGAGCCACTGCTGCTCCGGCAAAATGCCTCTGTGTCCTGGACCTTGCCCTTGTCGCGTTGTCCATGACTCCATGGTATCCCATAACCCGACTTCTAAGGAGACTGTTGTTGGGCTGTATATAGAGTGAGGAGAGAGCATGTATGTGTGTGAATGCTGGGAAAGAGTAAAAGGGTCTCACTGGGAAGATGAAAATTGTTGGAAACCAGAGAGAGAGGGAGAGAGAGAAAAGGGGGAAGAATAAAAGGGTTTATTGGAATTTGGGAAGTTAAAAACAAGATGATAAAAGTGAGTTATACCTGCTCTTTAAAGAATATTGATCCAACTTCCAATATTATTATTATTATTCCTTTATGAAGACAACCAATTCAAATAATTTCTTAATGAAGAAAAAGAAATTTATAACTATGTTGAAAATATGTTAATCTTTCTTGATAAATGTTTTATCATGGCTAAATGTTTAAATTATCTTAACTTGGGTTGATGTTAAATAATATAACATGTAGGTAGTGTTATATTATGTAAATTAAATTTGATAAAAAAATACATAATATTTATAGGGATAAATTCAAAACGGTACGTTAAAATACACCGGTACTAGTGCATACCGTATTAATAACAAAAATGATACGTTCTTCGAGATTAACAACTATGGTTGGAATGTAATTTGAACTAAAGGGTTTACCTCAGAAAAGATATATCTCTACTTACAAATAGAACAACTATCAAAAGATTTAGAACAACCATGCATTACTTTTTATCCGGGTAAAAAAAAAGAAAAGACAACGTTAATGGGACAAATTAGAAGTGAAATGCCAATAGAGCTCTTAAATTTTACGAGTTAGAAGTGAAATGCCAATAGAGTTCTTAAATTTTTCTTTGTCACTTACTCTCTGTATGGTTCTTAGATTATTTAGGAGAGACAAAAATAGAAAACAAAGGCAAAATGAAATGAGAGAGCCAAAAATTCTCTCTTTCGTTTGGTTGGGCTGGAAAATAAGAAAAACAATTGACAAGTATTTATCAAAAAATTCATTTTCTTGTTTTTAACCCAAATAAATAAATAGATAAGAATATTTGACAAATATTTAACGACCAAGATATCAAGTGTGACATGCAACCATAACAAAATATGGCTCAAAATTTTAAAAATATGATTAAAAGGTTAAAGTGATCAAAATTTTGATCCAAAAACTAAGATTTTTTCTTACTGCTACTGTGAAAACAGCTCATCGTACTGGAGCCACGCCTTGGCAGGAGAAGCCTCGTTTAATTGAGAAGTCGCGCGTTGAGAAGTCTCCTTTTTGATAAAGACACTTCACAAGGAAAGGACTCTCCCCACTTGTGGACTTGCACAAACTTTAAAAGTGATTTTTGTGTGACAGCTTATTTGGAACTTGGGGAGGGCTCATTTCCCTTATTTGATTTTACCTTAAAAGACTTTACTTGAAATTTGAATTTTTGGTGAGAAAGAAAAATGTGAAAAAAAAGTAAATAAAAATAAAATAATATTTTTATTTACTTTTTCTTTTGCTTTTTTATTTTTGTTCACTTATCTTTCTCATTTTCTTTTTCATTTGTTCCAAAACTGATTGAAACCAATAAAAACCTCAGTACAAAAGCATATAAGCCAAGTACATAGACAGAAAATACAACCCAACCAAATTAGAAAATAATTTTACAAAATCCACATGCAGTACCACAACAAAACAACCTGTTAGATTTATGATTATGATGTATAAAACCAAATAAAAGATACCTCGCTGCACGCGATTTATATATGAAACACACCAAATATAAGTTAGAATAAAATTATTCTTTTGTTAAATTTTAAAACTTTATTTACATTATTTAATTATTCGGTTACAAGTTTTTATTACAAAGTTTATTACATCATTTGTGTCATGAGATTTATTAGAGTGTTACAATATTTAATAGCATTTCATTGAGATTTTAAGAGCCCATAATGACAAGTTCCTAGAGTCTATATAAGACTCCCACTTGGTCTTATTTGAGATATATGAAAAGGTGTATAAACATGAAAGACATACAAATATATACATGTTCTTATTCTCTATAATCACTATATTTTATATACTTGTTTTATGGACAACTGCGGCTGGGACGGTTCATTATTCTCTCGATAGGCGTGACTCCCGAGGAGATAGGCTGTGAGCAATTGGGTTGAATCTTAGAGCAGTTGATGTCCGATTGTACATTCACGTAGGGAGACACAATTGTTTTAGGACAGTGTTATCACGCCTCTCAATTCTCACAGGTCAGCTTTTTTGTTTTACTTTAACTATATTTTATTATTCATCAAGTTATATTTTATTATGTTGTAATTAGATTTATTCTAAAGTTATTATTTATTTATGTTAATGAGAATTACATGATGTGGTTTTATGAAATTCTTCCAACAATATATGTTTGAATATATTATAACACACAAGTAATTTGAGTACAGTTGCTTTAGATTGTTAGAAAAATTTCATAAAAACACATATTGTGGGTCTCATTAACACAAATAAACAACTTAAGAATAAACCAAATTATAATATAATAATATTAACTTGATAAATAATAAAACATAGTTAAAGGAAAACAGAAAAGCTGGTCTGTGAGAATTAAAAGACATGATACCACTGTCTTAAAGTAACCGTGTCTCCCTACGTGAAGGTACAATCGAATATCAACTGCTTTAAAATTCAACCGAATTTGCTTAAAGCCTATCTCCTCGGAAGTCTCGTCTGCCAGGAGAATAATGAACTGTCCCAGTCATAGTTATTTATAAAATAAGTATACAGAATATGAAGATTGTAGAGAATAAGAGTATATATATATTTGTATCTCAAAAATATTTTTCTATAGGTATCACTCTTGTGTATATATCAAATAATGATAAGTATGAGACTTATATAGACTTTAAGAAACTAACCGTTATAAGCTATTAAGCTCTCAAATAAATGACTAATAATTATTGTAATGGCTCAGTATAATTATACAATAAACTCTATAATAAACTTAGTAATAAAACTTGTAACTGACTGATTAAATAATATAAATAAAATTTTAAAATTTAATAAAAGAATATTTTTATTCTAACAATATATGTGGCGATGGAAAAGAGACTCAGGTGACTTTTTATTGTCCCTGACAATCCTCCCGAACTGTTTACTATGTTACAGGCTGACTGGTAGATGGTGGCTAGATTTTGTTTTCTCATTTTTGCGACAAAAAACAAAATTCAGATGGGTAGTTTACAAGAGTCAGAAAGCTATTAAAGGGATCATATCTTACAAGAGTCAGTAATCTTTTATCATATCTTACTTTTTATGTAATTGGCCTTTCATGGCCACATAAATGGTATAATATTTATAGTTAGGAGCTAATTTTTAGTTGTCGTTTTTCGGGACACCTTTGTCCTTTTTTTTTTTTTTTTAACTTGCAATTAAATCTTAATCAAGCAAAAAAATGCTACTCGCGTGACTATTGAACAAATGTTAGCTAAGTTTTAATTAATGTGTCCCTTATCAGCTAGTGTCTGTTGTAAGTTCCTCTTCTGCGAAACTGAAGAGAGGCCTCCCTTTGCTCTCCACTTTGCTTGGTGAGACTTGTAAAAGTCCATTACAAGGGAACGACTTTGCCATCCAGTGTTTTTGTTTGAATTATATATCGATATATAGATTTTTTTTTTTTTGGTGTGTGTGAGGCGAACACTTGCTGGAAATGTATTGAGACTGTTGATTATCTTCTCGTCATCAATTATCATACATAAATTATTTTTTGGGGGGAAAAACAAGGCAGCATATCAGGTTGACAATATATATAAATTTACTTTTTCAAGTTATATATAGCCCTTCATGTGAAATTTGATTTTTCCTTTCTTATTCAACTCTCTTTGGGTCGGTAGTTCTGCGTGAAATCTTAATTTCATCAGCAATTCCCTTAAAAGAGAATTGGCAAACAATAAAATTTTGGACTCTTAATATGTTCAAATTTCAACTGGAAATGTCTAAACTAACTCCACGATCTAACAAATAAGAGTATTCTCCATATCATTTGCCTTTTACCAAGGCTGAAAAACTCTTTCTCCATTCCAAGATATACTTCCTTTGAACAAGAAGAAAGGATATTCGTATTCAACACAATGGGATAGTCCAATAGTGTTATCGCAACAGACTAACAGTCCAACGAAAGAACAATTTCTAACTCATGGTTTGTCAACTTGTCCATTGTAGGACCCAACTCTACAGTACGAGGATAGGAAGCACAAAATTTTGTTATTTTGGTAGGAAACGAACGAGTCCAATCTTGTAGGGTAAACCACGAACTTCTTCAGAAAACGTTATCATTTGTATGTGAACGGGAACGCCCTAATATCGAGTTTCTCAGATTTGTAGGAACCCATGCTTTTGAATAATTTTTCTTTATTTTTTTTCTCCTTTAATAAATTCAAATTTCAAACACAGCATAAAAGTGGTAATGTGAACCATTCTCGTAGCATTCAGACCCTACCAACGACGAGGATACGTGGTCTCTTTCACTGCCTTCCTATCTACTCTCGATACGCCCTTAGCCAAAATTATTCGTCTATTTACTAGCAATCCGTCATTCATATTCTCCATTTCTTTCTCCTCAGTGCAGTAAGTCACCTAGTTAGATGTACTTCTCGTTCTTTCACAATATAACCTCAAGATGAGAGAAGGAACGATGAGTATTTAGATTCTCTTTATTCATAGTCAGAATGGACATCAATCAATAAATTAGATGAGTTTATATTAGATTTAGAGATAAAGTCAGCGGCTAAGGCAAAATAGAGACCATTGACTAGACTGCGTCGATCTTTATACTTCAAACAAAATGGAGAGTCAATTTTTTTCCCCCTAAATTTTGGCCTAAACTTAATTTAATTGGGAATAAGTATGCATAGGCGTTTGGGCCACAGATAAATTAAACCACAAACAAATAAAAAATCAGCTTGTATAGGAAATAAAAATGGACCATAATATACATTGCACAGGAAAATGATTATTGTATTATGTAGAATTTTTTGGACCTTAATTCTCTACTAAATATAATAGGTTTTTTTAATATTAAGGAGCCCACCTTATTATATAAAATATTTTGGACTTATATTTGTACTATATATAATGTGGTTGTTTGAATAATAGGGGGGTGATGGCCCTCTTGCTTCGTCCCTGAGTAGATGTGTTACCAGATTACTTCTTTTAATATAATTAGAAAATCAATTATTTTCAAGTTAAATTTCAAACATAGTTGAAATGGAGGGATTTGGATTCTCTCCATTCCATGAATTGGAATGAAGATCTTTATTTCATTGATTGAGGTATTGACACGTCAACTAACATAAAAATAAAGTGTTCAAATGAGTTGACTTAAAATTGATTCAAAAATAAATAATTTTATAATTATCTATAAGAAAATAAATTTTAATACAAAACGACGTAATTTTAGTAAGACATGTGATAAAATTACATCTAGGCCATTGATTATAGAATGAAGATCTCCATTCCAAATCATGGAATGAAGAGAATCCAAATCCAAAATGGAGTTATGCATTTCATTGCAAAAGTTGACATGTGAATTAAAATAAAAATGAAATGAAAAAAAATCTTAATATTACTGATAACATAGTCTTTCAAGAGAATCGAAGAATTTATACGTATTTAGTAAATGGCCAGTGATTCTATTGAAATGTGAGGCACGCACTACTTAAAACCCTGCACATTAATTTCCTGATGCAAGCCATACGATGCAAATTGGTGAGGAAATAATTAATTGTAGACCCACTGCCAAGACAAGGAAATATAAATGAGGATGTACAGTCAAATCCCCGTATATTGATTTTCTGATGCATTCCATACAAGGCAAATTGGTGAGGAAATTATTAATCTTGTCTGGGTGGGCCTATTGCCAGGACAACCTCGACTACCGGCAAGTTGGGGACGTGGACCAGGCCACCAATCCACCATATATGTCTTGCACCTTTCTTAGAATCATGGATGGCCCTGTATGCTGTCCAAACTTAGACTTTACTGGATAGTAAAGTGTTATATATTAGTATATTTTATTCAGTCCTTATTTTATTATTTCCTATTATATCGTGGATAATTTGGATAGTTTAGTCGTTATATTTTTCTTTTATAGGTATCCAGCGCAATATGTCAATGATATTTAGAATAATGACATGCACATATATATATATATATATTAAATTTCATATTTTCAGGAATGTTAAGTTCAATGAGACCTACTGCCTACTTGTATGGGGTTAGAAAGAATAAATTTGCACAATAGAATGCTTAAAACTTTAATTACCTAGAATAAATTTGTACAAAAAAAAAAAAAAAAAACTAACAGCATATAAAATGACTCCATAATTGTCGATGAAAACACTAGAGCACAGCTTGTTCATCATTTAAAAGATCCCCATTATCCATATATATAAATGTCACTCCAATCGTTGTGGCCTCCTTAAGCAAGACTGTCTCCAGCTTCCTGTATTTCTGGTCTTACTTCTTCAGGCCAAAGGTTTATAATGGGTTCCTCATATGAGTCGGCTAATCTTCCCCTGGTGGAGGTGGTGGTGGTGGAGTTCTTTGAGAGACTTCGAGGCGAGGCCTTATAATTTGAGCTCCCATGGTCTTTTGAGCATTCACTTTCTCCTCTTGCTCTTGAGCTATCAAGTATCAACTTCTTGTGCAGGTGGGTATTCCAGTATTTTTTCACGCCATTTGCTGTTCTCCCCGGAAGCCTATCCGTAATTAGGGACCATCTTTTTCATACAAAAAATGGTGAATATGTATGTTAATGGCGTAAAAGAACTGAATGAAGAATTGGAAATTATACAAAGGAAAGGAATAATGTCCCACATGTCTTTTTACGACAAATTTTAGAATTATGTGAAACTGACTGAATTGAATCTAACAAAAGATAACCCTATAAGGCAAGAACTAATTGTTTAGTATCAGATTATCATCACAGATATACACAACTAAGTGAATCTCACATGTATTGAATAATGTAAACCCTACAACCTTGCGTCTATCTATGATGAAAATTCGGTGAAAAAATCAGTGACTCTTGCATTACTCAATTGCTCAAGGACAGTGGGCGGAGTTAAGAAATTCATTCACGGGTGGGGAACCATTAATCACATCAAAAAAAAAAAAAATTTAATGAACAATAGTACACTGACTTCCATATGTATATATATATATATGATGTATATAAGCTCATAAATTTTTGTCAGGAAAATTGTAAAATATTTCTAAGTTGTAGGTAAATATAGAATTTTTAGAAATTTGAAGGGGCATTCATAGGCATATATAACATTTAGGGGGCAAATTGAAAATATTTTAAAAACTGTGGGTAAAAATAAAAATTTTAAGAATTTGAGGAGGGCAGTTGCCCTAATGTTATGGTACTGGTTTTTTCTTCCATTTTTTTTCCTTTTTTGAAGACAAACTTGATTGAAGTACAACTGGTTAGCTTTGTAGTTTTCCTCATTTTGGCTTCACGTTGTCCGACATTAGGTTCTCGGTTGTGATTTAGAACTCGTTAGGTGGCAAGACATGCCTTAGTATCAGGTATATATGCATTTATGTTTTCTTGCGTTGTCTTTTCCTTTTTTGTTATATTTGCTAGATGGAATCAAGTTCTTGCCTATCCTACAGGACAATAGTATGACAACTCGAACTCACAACTTGAACGTACTTGAACATTGCTGATGGTAGACAAGTTTACAGTTATTAAGGCCATGATTGTACCTCAGATTTGATGAGAAAAAGAATGAGAAAAAATTCCTTATATCTATTTTTGTGGCTAACCAAATAAAGAAATGAATTTTTTGAGAAATACTTTTCATTTTTTTCTCCTTATTACAGCGCAACCAAACAAAAGCAGATTTTTTTTCATATTTCACATTGTTTAGGATAGACCAATTGGAAAGGCCAAAAGAGCATAAAAGGACATCAAATGATCAAATCAAATGCTTACCAAAAACGTAAATAAATAAATAAATAAAAAAGGAGACAGCAAATGGCTTTCACTTTCTTTTTTTTCTCCACAGAGAGAGAGAGAGAGAGAGAGAGAGAGAGAGAGAGAGAGAGAGTTGCACTTGCCTGTTGCCTGGCAGCTTATGAAGCCTGATGATAAGTTCACCAAATGGGGAAATTGTAGCAGTCCTCAAGCGCCAGGATGGGCGCTGATTGATAGATAACCTGTGTTGATTCAGAAAGGTGATTTATCAATTTAAAAAACTGGGGCCGTTCAAAGATAAAAAGGAGACTTTATCAGTGAATTAACTGGGATTTTTTTCCAACACCTTACCAAATCTTCAACAAGTTTTAATCCAGTCAAATTTGAATAATTTATTTTTTCTTTTAGTAACTTTGAGCTGTAACTATGATTAGTTACTGTGATAACTACGACTAGTTTAAGTGATAGCTATTCTTGAAGTCCAATACTTTCAAGGTACCATAACTGTTGCTAATTAATTGAGGCTTGCAAAACACATTCTACAGCTAAGTATGGCCCAAACTTTCACTGATAAATTGTGATACGTAGTACAATTTTTTTACAGCTAGGTAACAGTAAGTTTTTTAGTAATTATTTCTATTAAATTGTGATACGTAGTATTTTATTACATTAGCAACTTAAATTTTAAAAAAAAAGTGAAGAAATTTAAAAAAAAAAACACAAATGACACAAAGTGATAAGCACAACTATTGAATGTTCTATTTTTGTTTTGGTTGATTAAAGAAAATTACAAAAACACCGAAGTCAAAAATGAAAAATATGAAAATTTCTATGGAACCACTAAACTTTTTTCCTCTCCAACCCATGCTTCCCTAATTTGGTTGGAGGGAAGAGTCAACCCTAGGCACCAAGGTGGTAGGTTATAATTACACATACAAATACTAAAATAATTGTAGAAGTAACATGTACATAGCCGTTGTTTTCAACCATTTTTAGAGAGACGAAGTGGGTTGAGACCCTTGAGGGTTCCATTCAAAAGGTTTGAGTGGGTCCCATTCGAAATAAAAGGCTAAGAAAACAATAAAAGTCTGTCGTCAGGTGTCAGGATCATTGTACGAATCGAATAGCCTAAGGTACCACAATCAAAAGTGCGCTCGTTGGTCCATTCCCTTGGGTCGTGTCTAAATATATCCACACACATCAAAGATCGTGTCTAGATTTTTACTACGAGAGTATGGAACAAATGTGCGGACAGTCTAGCTAAAATGGGAGCTGATTAAAATAAAAGATCGGTTATTTTTTTTATCACCCACAACTTTCACTACGCGAAGAGAGTTATTACTCTCACCCCTTAAACGAAAAGTGAAATGATGGAATGGGTGATTTGTTTTTTTTTTTTGGGTTATATTTTTTTTTTTTTGAGAAGTTAAATATGTATTAATAGTTTATTTTTTATTTGTTATTTTATTTTTATTTTGTTTTGATTAATTTATTTTTAAAAAAAAGAATAAAATAAAAATCACATCAGTGAGTGAAATTATTAAGAGATATAAGATCAAAGATTTTCTGCTCAGATAAAATTTTTTGTTCAGATATGTCTCTCTCTATACATCTAAATTTACTACTGATCAGGCAAGCATTTGTTATTTTTTATTTGTTGTTTTATTTTTATTTTGTTTTGATTAATTTTATTTTTTTTAAAATAAGAAAAGAATAAAAAAAAATAGAGGTCACATCAGTGAGTGAAATTATCAGGATATATGAGATTAGAAATTTTTTATTCGGATATACCTCCCTCTATGCACCTAAATTTATCACTGATCATGCATGCATTTGCTATTTTTTATTTGTTGTTTTATTTTTATTTTGTATCAATCGAAGCTAGGGGACCAGATGCCTCCGGAGGATAGTTTGGTGGATATATTAATTAGAAGTTCTGTTTTTATGTATTATTAAATTTACCACTGTATTGATATGTTAAAAATTATTATTATTTTTATGTGTTTTTATGACAAATCAAACTAGTAAAAAATACATTATTACCAAGGATAGTCTTAACAAACAAATCTAAATTTTTTTACTTTAGTGTTTTCAAAAAAAGTTTATGTTAATTAGTTTTACATTAAATTTTATAAATAGAGAAAAATTTTAAAAAAAATTAAAAATTTTAATCAAAATTTTTTTCTTTTACAAAAACCGAAAGATAGGAGTAAAAGAAATTATAAAATTATAAAATTATAAATTTTTAATAACCAAATCAAGGAAGTGGAGTGTCAGGGGTAAGAGTAGAGTTTTTCCTATGCGAGATATGGTTGGAATATCTTTGTTTTGTTTTCCTTGTTTGTATTTTATTCCGGCGCTTTTTGTTGCTATAATATATATATATATATATATAGCAAACCTTTTGAATATTTAAAAAATATTTTGGGCAGGACAGTAGAAAGACTCGAGACTAAAAGTTAACATATTGATGAAATTTGATATATTGGCAGTTATTTAACTTATTTCTCAAGAGCAGCCGTTATTAAATATAGTACTAATTCAATATTTTTTGGCAGTTATTTTTTCTCAACAATGGTCATTAAATATTTTACTAGCATGCTCCCCAAACATACACTTTACGTGAAGTAGTAGTACATGCTAGAACATTTTATTCATTCATTATTTTACATTTTTTAATATGTCGTTGATGTTTTTTATATCTTGGTCGTTATATCTTTTGTCAGATATTCTCAAATATTGATTTCGTTTAAACGTTTACAAAACCATGGCACACATACATTAATTCATTATTCATTTTTTTAGGAAGGTTAAATCAAATGAGGCCTACTTGTATGGGGTTGTAAATAATAGGATGCCTAAACTTCTATTGCCTGGAATGAATTCGTATGAAAAAAAAAAAAAACAAAAATATAAGATGAAAGTCCGTAATTGTGAATGAAAACAATAGACCAATGCTTGTTCATCATTTAAAAGATCCAGAGATCCCCGTTATCTATATAGATGTCACTCCAATCACTCTGGCCTCCTTGAACAGAAGTGCCACCTGCTTCCTGTATTTCTGCTCCTAGTTCTTCTGGCCAAAGGCTTATAATGGGCTCCTCATCATACGAGTCTCCTATGGACCATATGCTTTCGTTATTAATTTTCATATCGGCGACCATGTTATCCCACCATGGTGTTCCATCATCTCCCAGTGGCGGCGGCGGCGGTGGCGGTGGCGGTGGTGGTGGTGATGATGGTGGTGGAGGAGGAGGAGAAGCCATGGCGATATTTTCTTCTGCTTGAATATTATCTGTAATGGTAGCTTTGCCCCTCAACCAAAGTAGATAATTCTTTGAGAACTTCCGAGGGCGAGGCCTTATAATTTGAGCTCCCATGGTCTTCTGAGCATCGGCTTTCGCCTCTTTCTCGTCAGCTATCAACTTCTTGTGCAGGCGGGTATTCCAGTAGTTTTTCACGCCATTTGCTGTTCTCCCGGGTAGTCTGCCCGCAATTAGCGACCATCTATTCATACAGAAAAAGGTGAATGTGCGTGTTTTTTTTATTTATTTATAATGTTAAAGTGAATATGAATGTTAATAGTATAAAATACTGTAGGAACAAATTGGGACTTATGCAAAGGAAAATATTATTGTCCCGTGTGACCTTGTTACTTCGGAATATCAGAAAATCTTAATATGACTATTGACTAGTGTAACTCACATCCAGAACGTAGTTGAACGTTGTTGATATTAAATAAGTTTTCAATTGTTAAGTCTATATTTGGATTTTGGACTTTTGATTTAATGAGGAAATATAAAATAAAAAAAAAATACGTGTATCTATTTATTTATTAATTTGGATAACCAAACAAGAATTGAGAAATACTACTTGTCATATTTTTTCCGATTTTTCTAGTCCAACCAAACGAAAGAGAGAATTTTAGGTTCTCTCATTTCATTTTGCTTTTGTTTTGATTTTAATTTCATTATTTTTCTCCTAAATAATCTAAGAACCATACAGAGAGTAAGTGATAAAGAAAAATTAAAGAGCTCTATTGACATCTCACTCCTAAATTTACCCATTAACTCTTGTCTTCTTTTCACATAAAAGGTAAGGCATGGCTGTTGTAAATATTTTGGTAGCTGTTGTATTTGTAAGTAGAGATATACCGTTTCTAAGGTAAAAGATATTTTCAGGAAGAACCCTTCAGTCAAAATTACATCCAAACCCATCACAATGACTTGTGTACGTAACCCTTTTTCTCCACAGTAATTAGTCTATAGAGAGAGAGAGAGAGAGAGAGAAAGAGTTGCACTTGCCTGTTGCCTAGCAGCTTATGAAGCCTGATGATGAGATCAACTTCATCCAACGTGAAGTTTCCTTTCTTTATATTAGGCCTAAGATAGTTCAACCACCTGAGTCTGCAGCTTTTTCTGCATCTGTTCAAGCCTGCAAAAGTGCAAGAAACAGCCAGAATACATTCACTTTTCTTCAAATGGAACATCAAATAGCCTCTCTCTCTCTCTCTCTCTCTATAGAACAATTACGTACCTGCTCTAAGAGGAGCTTTGTGCCAGTTTCCTTCTCCAAACTCTTGAATGCACTTCCTCAGAAGAATATCTTCTTCCTCAGTCCATGCACCTTTTCTTACTCCCAAAGCACCACCACCCTCCATAACCTTCCGTTGTACGCAGATTGTCCCCCCGACAGACTGTACATGTATTTAGCCCGTGAAGTACTGCTCAGTGTATACAGCTGCTTATAAATGCATATTCCAACTTGGAAGCTCCCTACAAAGAAGCAATCTGACGTGCAGTTTTGCCAACCACAGAAAAATTTTGAGTCTGAACGTTTTTGCTTTTATTTTTAATTTTTTTAAAATAAAAATAAAAAAACAGTGTTTTTTTTTTATTTTTTACTTTTAGTTGTTTATAAAATTAAAAAAAAAAACTAAAATAAGCATGTTTCCTATTTTTAAAATATTGGTTTGATACTGTTGGCACAACGATAACCTACAAATGTTCATTACTAAATTATTAAAAAAGCACAGTAAAATCACACAATAAAAGCACATAATAAAAAACAAAAACTGACAGCATTACTAAATGGATCAATAATCAACTAACAGTCCAATGATCTTAAACCGTTAAAAGTAGTAACATTTTTCTTTCCTTTAGGAGTCTCAAATCATCTGATTTTGAGTGTGAAAAAAAAGTTTAGTGGTCAAGTAATATTGAATACTCAATAATAATCATTATTAAATAGTGATACGTATTGTGTGAATACATCAATAATCTGAATTAATAAAGTACTGAAGAAATTTTTCAAAAAAAATATTACGTGATAAAATTTAATAAAATTTTTTAAACAATTTTTTTACTATTTTATAAATTTAAATTGTTGATATATTCATACGCAATGTGTCACAATTTAATAAGTGTTATCACTGAGTGTCCGGTATTACCCGACCAACTTCAGTCCGATGAGCGTGAATACCAAGAGAATCTTTCCTAAGGCCTTCATGGCATTTGTTTTTCCGAAAGACTTCCTGTCAATCTAATGTCACCCACATATAAAAAAAAAAATAAAAATTCTAAAGAAGGTCAAACCAGGACCATTAGCAATTTGTGCTGGCTGGTCCTTGTTTTGAACTTTACAATCCCCGGGAAATACAAAGAAAGAAAAATATATATAAAATAAAAATAAATGTTTTGCAAAATTCAATCAATGGGCATTTGTGTTTGGGTGTTTTTGCCAAATTCGATGAGATCCATTTAGATTTCTTTTTTCTAATATCATCGTAAAGCATAGAGTTTTGATAAGATGAAGACGCTTCCGTGATATTAATGATGAGGACGCCTCGTGTCATTGCGTCAATCACAAATTTGGGGCCACTTTATAGATGTAAAGGCAAATTTTTTAGAGCTAATTTAGTAAGATATCGGCTCAAGCTTAAACCAACTTCAATTAACTAAACGACCGAGACAAGGGAGAGAAAGAGAGACCTCTCTCTCCACTTTTTTTCACCTTCTCTCTCAACCTTTTTTTCACATTTTTTTGTTTGTTTCTACTTTTTTTTTTTAATCTTTATCTTATCAGTCATTAGACTGTCACTTCACTCTAACCTCCATAACTTCTCTCCCCCTCTCTAGCTAGGTATGGAGATCTGAAACCCCAACTTAGTTCTCAATCGGCAAAGATAATTTCGTGAATACTGGCAATGCCATAACCCTAAGGATCAAAAGTAATCCCAACGACAATGTGAACGTGAAGATTCGAGACCAGCAACGACTGATCTTCGCTGGGTTTAATTCTGGAATCGACCATCAACATTGTAAATATGATTGATTGCTTGAGCTTGATGGAACTTATTTTTATGAGCGGATGGAACTTGTTTTTTAAATGGGTTTCATTTTTAACCGTATCAAACGAAACATTGTAGATTTTGTTTTGTAATTATATGCTTACGAGTTGTTCAAATGAAATGCCCCATTTTGCTATAGTTTTCCATCATCTTCTCTTCTAACACCAATTCTTTGGTAGCAAAGCTTTCTATATGAGAAGTCACTTTGTGAATTAGAGACTCTTTTTGAATTCAATATGTCATGCCCAGTTATCCCCTAAAAAAACAATTAAAGGCTTTAAAATTATGACTATAAATTTTTAAAATTATGACTTTAAAAATTAGACATTCAATATGGGAATATCCTTTTTATGTAGCTGGGTGATTTCTACGTAGAAAATGAGAATACGAGATGGACAGAAACGAAAACCCATGGAAATTTTGAAAAAGTATGGAATAAAGTGACTGAAGATACAATGAGTGAGTGAGAGGCCCGAAACCCAAGGAGTAAAGTTGTCATTGCTTCAAACACTTCCTAGTGTTCAGATATTTACGTTGTCAGTCAAAACGGCTCAGCTGGAGCCATTTTCATTCCCTAAATTTGGCTTGCCTTTTGAAGACCATGATATTCGTGGATGTAACGACGACACGGAGTGTACTCATCGTACTAACGACGAGAACGTCACCGTGTGATCAGGACTCTAACATAATAAGAAAATATTAATAAAGTTAATTTAAACAATAAAAGTTAAATAATTAATTAACATATTTATCTTATAAAGATAATATTTAAGTTCATAAATTTTCTTTGTCGCATATACGTCTGTAATTTTGAAATTGTGAAAAGAACATGCTTAGGATTAAAATTAGATCAACATAGCTAAGATAATATTATAATTTAAATTTAATAATAATGTGAATAAAAATATTAAATATTGAGAGGATTGGACGGTTAGTTTGGATAGAGGAGTAAAGAGAATAATTAATTAATATAAAAACGATATAACATTTTAAATTTGAATTTTAAAAAAAACAAAGTTTGAAAGATTAAAGATTATCCATGATTTGTAAGAGTTAAATCTATAACCAACAACATAATGACATTTTTTTGTTTGTATTTCATAAATTCAAAATTATGAGAAAAAAGAGTTTAAAGTTTGAAGTGTAAAAATTGCACAATATTTTGTTATTTATAATAGTATAGATATCTTGGCAACATTTTTGAGAAATTCTCCTGAAAAAATTGCATGAGAGTTCTGTGGAAGTATCTGATCCCGGATGAATTATATTTTCTCACATTAGAATAACCGAAAGACCTTGATGGGCTTGCAAATTGGCACTGACCCTGTTAT
Organism: Euryodendron excelsum; assembly: GCA_033060915.1. NCBI lineage: Eukaryota > Viridiplantae > Streptophyta > Magnoliopsida > Ericales > Pentaphylacaceae > Euryodendron > Euryodendron excelsum. The sequence goes on along the minus strand of CM065385.1, from coordinate 40,518,730 downwards.
TGACCAGCGCGGTATGCCAATCAGGGCAATAAACTCTAGGGTATCGCTCTGTTTTGCAGGAGCTCTCTGAAAGATGGGTATGAGAAGCAGAGAACTGCAATTGCAAGAGCAATGATTATAATTGGGTTATTTTTCAGTTTTGGGATCCCCTCTGGCCCCATATGCCGCCTGAGCCTGTCTGGCCCAGCTCTGGCCTAAGGCCTCTCAAACTCCATACCGTAAGGATTTGGATTACCATTCTGAAGCCTGCTCGGCTAGGCCTGCCTGAGCCCCAACAGCTCAACCCAGTGGGTCAAATGATTCACCGATGTCTTTGAAAGATTAGATTGAGATGAATCCTGATCTGGTCCAAATTATGTACAGTTGGCCCATTATGCGGCGCAGAGTTCTTTTGTCACTCCGGAGAATTTTAAGGCCGAACACAATTCACAGAGATAATACTCTTGTCCTCAATTAAGAGTCGGTCAGCTTGTCCTCATGCTAAACATGAGGTCTCAAGTTTGATTATTCTCACTCTCTCTTGCGGCCAACTATTATTCATGCAATACATGTAATTTACATGGTTTGTATGGACAGTGACCTTGCACAAGCTCAAGAGAGAATTGGCTGAAGGCCTCGACACCCTGTAGTTTAAACAAACAAACAAAAAAGAAAAAAGAGTTCCATTTGTATACTGTTGATACCAATTTCAGCAGATAGACACGTATAGTTTCTATATTCCAAATATCTACATAAACTAATGGATTTCATATTATCTGACATGAAGGATAAGCTAAAACATTGAGAAAATGTCAAACAAATAGAAACAGATGTACGAGTTAGATAGTTGGAGTTGATGGTGAAAGAATAGATGTTTAGGTTAGGGAATTGAAGTTGGTGTGAAAGTATATATACCTTTGAAGCCTAGAAAAGCAGATAAAACACGAATTAGAAAACCATATTGTAATATGGTAAAGACTCCATTCTAGTAGGAAAGTATATAATTCTTGTGGAAAAAAGATGCTCAGTTAGCAAACATGTGCAGGAAAAGAAAGTAGACCAAGTGTCAACTCTAGTTTCTTTCTTGCTGGATATAGGGAATTCAAATTTCAAATCATCTACCTTTTTAGAGTGATTCATTCGTTGCCCTTCAATATCATTGGCCCTAATTTCGGAGGGCCAAATCGTTGTGGAAACTCATTAAGAAGCTCATAATCGATCATGTTATGAGCTTCGTGTCCTGGGGATATAATATTCTAACACCCGTTTGTTAGGGCGAAAGCGCTCCATTAATTTTCTTGGGCTTCAATACTTCAATGTTGAAAAATTTTCTAGTTTTTTTAGGTAAAGCCAACTGTTGTTGGATCTACCTCAAACTTCTGACTGCAAGTCATTATAGTACTTCCTCATGGAACTTTGTATATTTCACATTAGACCTTAATGCAAAGAAAAAACAATAATCATGTTGTTCCCAAAAATCACCATTCCCACAGAGTAAAACTACTTGGTGCAAAAAGACAATATGATGTTTGGATATATAAAAACCAGAATGTAACTTATCCCAGTCTCAATCTGTTTACTCATCGCCCATACAATTAAAATACATACAGAAGAAAAAACTTGAAAACATCACTATTTTACACGTCTACAAACAGAGGAACTCCTCCAGGAACTCTTGTGGTGCCGGGATTAGAGTGAAAATAGACATTCGATCTACAAGCCCCGGGAGCCGGGAATATCTATCCACTGCAATTGGAGTTCCACCTCACCGCGCTCCACATTTCGGAGCCTAAGAATCATGTCCTGGACAACTTTGCCGTCGGTCCAGACAATGCAGCTCTCTTCAGATAGGCAGTTCTCCCTAGTTGGTTTTACTTTCGTGATTATGGTTCCACTTGGAACGGCCTCCAGACGCATCTTTACTGCTTCTATGAACGGTTTAATATCAAATTCTGCGTCTCCCATTTTGTCATCGAGGGTGAATGTATCATGATCAAAGACTGACTGCAACAACAACCAAAAAAAATAAAATCGTGTAAGAACCATTAGACTATTACAAAAACTATATCTGTATGTATCTGTATGTGTTTTACATACTGGAAATATGTAAAATACATACAAGCTTGATTGAGAGATTTGGGTCTGCAACAGAAAGTGTCAAATCTTCATCCCACTCAGGATTGACATTCTTCTTCACCACACGAGTCTTTAGTTTCTGCTTCAAGCAGATAACATCATTAGGACTTAAACAATACTCTGGAGTCTAGAACAGTTGAATGAAAGCAAAAATAAAAAATAGCTTTGCTGATTGAAAGCCATTCAGAGTCATTTTTTATTGCTCTAGAATGGTAACTTAGAAACAGCTTACCTACCCCGAGAAGGAAAGAGAACATATAACATGAAAAGTCAATACAAGAAGAAGGGTGGAAATCTGCAGCGGAAACAGATTGCAGATCATTGAGTTTTACCAAGTATTTGAAGGTTAGCTTGCTTGAAATTTCTATAACATAGGACAGAGGGTGGGGATTTGTGGAGAGAAACGAAAAACAATACCCAACCCAACAATTGGGCGACATCCCAACTCCCAAACAAGTATAAAAGAAAAAGAAATCGGGCAAATTTAGCCAACAGTTTTACCCAAACCAGGCAACACATAGACATAAACACGAGCATGTATACACGGAAAAGGTTTCAGCAACCAAACGGTCTGAGAAGAAGAAGGAAGTAGAAGATAATCAATTTTCATGGATTGACCAACTCCCGAAACAGAGATGAGTAATAAAGATTCTCAAGAGTCCAGTATTAAGAGCTTCGCTAAGGACTCAATATGTCACCGTAACTTCTCCACCCAAGAAAAACCCACACCCAAACTTGGCATCAATTAATCAATTTAGAACTTTACATCAAAAAGCTTCACAAGAAAGCAAAGAAAGTCGAAGAACAAAAGCCTTAAACAGAAGAACAGGAAAGGATCCAAGAGAGAGAGAGAGAGAGAGAGAGGTGCTTACCTGTTTGCCCATGCGGACAACAACATAAGGATCACTGCTTCTGACATCTCTGATGGCAAGATTTATGCCTCTGCGGATGTGAATTCTGAGCAGACCCATCAGGTTTTCCATTGAAGATGTGTGTGGGATGTTGCTACACGAATTTGATGAATGAAATACTGCAAGTCTGAAATCAATAAAACTTGACCGGTTGGTCGATTTCTGGGGACTTTTTGTGATTCTTGAGCTGGAGAAAGAAAGCGGTTTTGAATCTACTTGGGGATAATATCCAATGGTGATGCATTTATACAACACTTTCGGAGCTCAAAGTCGTAGTCGTGGTAATCAATTGATTAACTCAATTTGACAAGAATCACGCGCTGCTTTGGACTCATTCCCACCATCTGCGCCCACGCAAGAGTAATTTTCCTCAACAAGACTGGGTATTCGGATAATCGGGTTACGGGTTTTCCTTCTTATCTGTTACTTCGGCAACAGTCTCATTCATTTAAAAAATTTATTGTCATGCTCTCTTATGTGATAGCATCTTCCATCACTTTTCTTGATGGGAGCATGGGGTTCAAATTCCCTTTGAATGAAAATTGAATATAACTGAAAATTTTGAATGAAGATTTTAAGTAAAAATATTAAATTCATGAAGTAATACCAAATATTTAAGTTCAGAGTTTTCTAAACACATGAGTGATATCTTATCTTAATTAGAAAATTTAGGATTGGAGAAATTTATGGGGGATACACTTCATTGCCTAGGCACACCAAAGAGAAAAAAATAATGCATTGCCATTACAAGAGAAAAAGAAATAAATTTTGTTTACTAAATGTAAGCCTTAATAGTTAATAGCAATATAATAGGCTGCATGTATAAGATACTGAAGAAAAAAATGAGTTAAATCACAAAAGCTTTCAAATTCTTCGCTCAAATGCAAGAGTTCAATTGGTTGTCCTGTGGGTTATTATTTTGTGAATTTATTTTCTAAAAATTGTGAATATTGCTTTTGGTAAACAGTTTCTAAAAATGTTATTAAAAAGTTTTATGAGAACACTCCTGAATATAAGAAATAAAAAATATATATTTTCATGCAAAAGTAAACACTAAATAAAAAAATAAAATATTTTTGAAAGTGATTACTTTTACTGCTCACAATATTAAAAATGAGAAATTTAAAAATGTACCAAAGAGGGTTGGCCATTGTCAGACATCAAAAGATGCTTTCGTGGTCCGTTCGTAGTGAATAGCCGGGCCACCGCATGGAATTCGTACCGGGTGGAGTTATTATATCGTGGGTTATGAAATGTTTTAATGGTTGAGGGGTGCTATTTCCAATTACAGCTGTCAGTCGTCAGTATCCATAAATGTGTTCTACATCAGGTGACACTCGCGTCAAATGGTAAGACTTGCAGCAGCTGACCGTGAGTAGCATTTTGTTTAGGGTTTTATTAATATATGTATTAAGAGTACATTTTATGTATATTTTGTCTGATTATATAAAGTATTAAAATTTATATTTTTATAATTTTAAATACTGAAATACAATTACTAACAGTACGTATAACTAGACAAAACATATTTAAAATGTATATTTAGGTACATGTTAGCATTTGTTTTTTATTTATACTATGTTTGAAATTTAAATTTTTGTTAAAAAAATATAAATAAAATAAATAAATTATTTTATTTTATTTTTATCACTTTTTTCTTTTATTTTTACTTTTTTAATTAAAATTTTGAGTTTCAAACTAAGTATTAATGATTTTCGTTAACACACTAAGTATTAATGATTTTTATTTTTACGACAGAGTTGACCGAGATTCCCGAGGCGTACGACTCTGGCAGACGCGCCTGCAAATGTTTGGACTGTGTTGCGCGCCTCCTTCATTTGATGCTAGGACTCGCAGCGGCTGACTCCGTGGGTAGCATTTCATTTAATGATTTTCATTTGAATTAATTATATTTTTCTTCCTCGTAATTACGCATAATATTATTTTATATCTTGCACTTTTAATTAGTACAATTAACTTCTGAAACTTATAATTAAGTAACAATGTGATCTTTTAAATGCATATTATCTAAATTTTTGACAAAAAAATATTACGTAACTCGCACATGCATGATCAGTTAAATGGCTTTAATTATTATTTAAAGGATTAATTATATTTTTTTCTTATAATTTACACGTTATGTTATTTTGCCCCGTCTTTATACATTATGTCACTTTATCGTTTATTTTTTTTATTTATGTTTTTTGAAGAGTTACTGGTGTGCATTAGGTGATGTTTTGATATCAAAGATTTAAATGACATTCACTCAAAATGTAATATTGTTTTTTTATTATAAATTTAAAAAGTTGACTGTAATAATTAAAAATATGAGGTATGAAATGATATAACATGTAAATTTTTAAAGAAGAAAATGTAATTAACTCTTTTCATTTTTACGACAGAGTTGACCGAGATCCCCCATGCATCATATGATTATGGCGGACGCGCCTCCAAATGTTTGGACTGGTTGCGCGCCTCCTTCATTTGACCAAGCTTCGGATGGTTAGAAGACTTTTGAATTTTCTAAGAGACGCCCAACGCTGCAGCCTCATAGGATAGGATGGCTGGACTTGGAGTAACACACTACTTGCAAAAATTATTCAGTTCTACGTGGTGTTTTAAAAATATTGAATAATTTTTTATGAGTGTCAGACTAAAATATAAATTTAAACATTTTGAATTTAAAATTTGACTACTCTTTTGAATTAGGTCGTGAAAATTTTAGCTCTTATAAATTCTTTAATTTTAGTGTGAATGGTATGTTTTTGATAAGATTAGAAAGGATATTAGTTGAAGTATACATAAATTGACCCAAATAATTCTAATCTTATTACCCAAAAAAAGAATAGTGTTTTTATCCATGCCATGAGAGCATGAATTCAATTTATTTTTTATTTTTAATGACATGCAAGAACTTGTTTAAGACAGAGCCCTTCAAATATACCCCTAACAAATAGATTCTTTAGGAAGCTGGAAAACATTTACTATTCACCTATATCGAGTATAGCATAGATCATACATGCAAGGAGTTGCCTTCAAAACAATCAACACCAGTGCAACGATTTCCTCCTAATAACGGTTCTAGCAATGTAGAGGACTCGAACTTAAATAGAACCCATATTGCAAAACAGGTACACTCTTACTTTACGCGGGCAAATTTGAATGGGGTTTCATACACTAGCCTAAAACTAAGAATTAAACATTCTTTCTTCTTTTCTTTTTTTTTTAAACAGTGACAAGTACGGATCCTTTGACCTCCTAAAAAATAGAGAAGAGTTTTAGCCCTGTTGGCTCAACTCATACTCTCCCTCCTCCTTTTTTCATGATTTTGGCCCTCTAATGTACCCAAAAATGAAAAAAAAATCAACTCATTTACTGGTTAAATGATCTGAGGTATTTGGTTATGAAACAATACAATTCAAAGACGTACAAATTTGTTTTATTTCGTTGAAAACATAAAATTATTTAACGTTTGATCATTTCTGTTAAAATATAGAAAATTTTAAGATAGAATTGGGATATTCAAAATATGTTCTATTTGACCCTTAAATAGATGTTTGAATTGATGCATTAATAAACACCAAATTTGAAATCAACTAATGAAGTTGCAGCAATTCATGGAAGGAAGCAATTCGTGCAACCATACAGGGCTTTAACCATTGTCTGAAATTTTAAATTTAGTAGGGGATACATGGTCCAAAAACAACCAAATACAAAAGCCATGCTCGATGTAGAATGCTTCAATACAACACAAGAAGTAGCATACGGTTTGGGCTTAGTCTTGGCATAGTGCTTTCTGTCCCAGGTGTAAACTGAAAGCAATGAACAAATTTTCATTTGTTTATAACTTTCATTATCTGCTTTGCTAAGTCAAGCCACATTGTCTTGTGACAGTAGTTGATTTAATAATTTGCAGCTCAAGTGCTTGCAGCCACCATCAGGTTGGTTCAGTGAAAAATGTACAAAAGATAGGAGCGTACAATTCCATGTTTTTTTTTTTTTTTTTGAACTTATAAAAAAAGCTAAATTTTTTTAATAAGATAAGATGAGCAAAAAACCAAAAAAAAAAAAGTTAAAAAGTTTCAACTTGACTTTTTGTTCAGAAGAAAAAAAAATTAAGTTAAAAAAACTTGAAAAAAACTCAACCTTTAATATGAGAGAGAGTTAACTTGCAAAAGGTGAGTCTATACACCCTGTTTTAAACAGTTTCTCTCATATCACCGAAATAAAAAATAAAAATGACTTGACTCAGCAAAAAAAAAAATGACTTGAAGGAGACTGAAAATGAAAACTATAGTATTAATGACTTTATCAAAGACTGTAAAGCCTTAAATTTGTGTAGCCTACCAAAACTTGTTTATTCTCCAAAATTGAAACCTAGTCGCTCCATTAAATTATTGATGAAAAAGCCAAGATTTGTGGGTGATGATCAAGCAAAACAGTGATGAAACAGTCTTGGAAGTGATTTTAAAGATTAATTAACACGACTGAAGATGATCAATCCAATGTCATCCTTATAATTTTTTATACTATTTTCCTTCACAATCAAAAGTAAACTATTGCACCAGACAGGAATTGGATTAGGTACGCAGGTATATATGGAACAAAAACTTTGGGGGGTAACGACAAGAAACAAGTTACCTGTCAAGCAGTTAAATTTGAATATAAGAAACCATCACAAGAAATCTACGAGAGGAGTCAATCAATTTCTGGTTAGATGATTGAAGTTAGGTTAGCAAATGAGATTGTAGTTAGGTGAGGATCAAACATTACCTAGTATCATTGCTATTATTTATTTATCAAGTTCATTACAATTGGGAATTGAGAAAAGCAACACCCATGAAGTTGACAAGCAGTAATTACCTAAAACACTTGTCGGTTTTTTATAGGCTGGCTGTTTTGCAAGTGCCTTTCACCAAATAGACCTGATCTGGAGATTTTGCGGACTATTATAATAATAAAGAAAAGAAATTGCTAATCTAGTGTAGCGGCCAAAATGGTGGACGTTTTTTTTTAATTTAACCAATTACTTAACAACTGTTAAAACACGAAGTGAAGTATAAGTGTATACGCGCAGACATTCAAAAACTTGTCTGTTGTGAAACGAGCCCTAAACCCAACGCAGACGTTAAACATGAATACGGGCCTAAGCCCGAATCTCCTAATGGAGTTCACCGGCCACGGGTGGATAGAGGAGGCCACATGACTAGTGATTTCTTTCTAGGCCCGCATCTCTTAGGGGAGTTCACTGGTCACGGGTGGAAAGAGGAGGCCACATGACTAGTGATTTCTTTCTAGGCCCGCATCTCTTAGGGGAGTTCACTGGTCACGGGTGGAAAGAGGAGGCCACATGACTAGTGATTTCTTTCTAGGCCCGCATCTCCTAGGGGAGTTCACTGGTCACGGGTGGATAGAGGAGGCCACATGACTAGTGATCTCTTTCTAGGCCCGCATCTTCTAGGAGAGTTCACTGGTCACAAGTGATTAGAGGAGGCCACATGACTAGTGATTTCTTTTTAAATTTAACCAATCACCTAATAATCCGTTAAAACACGAAATTACAAGTATATAGGCTCACACGCACCCAAGGACTCCCCGGCGACAAGCCCCCAAATTGGTGGACTTTAAGTGCATACTTTCAATAAAAATTTGAGTGCCAATGACGCAAGCATGATGTACTTCCTCCTAGGTGGGGAAGTCATGCTTAGGGAAAATTACATTGACAGCCTTGATGTTTTTCACAACGGTAATATTATATAAATAAAAAATTTACATAAAATTTTATGTGTTTAAATAAGAACTTATTACTTCAAAACAAAAACACATACTATAATAATTTTTAATTATAAAATTATTATTATCATATTATTCTAGTAGAAGTGTCTTTACAAATTTTTTGTAAAACTAATATTTTTTTGTATGGTTTCTTTTTATACTTATAACAATTTCTCTTATGGTTTCTGAAACCCTTTGCCGTTTGCACTAACCCCCCAAAAAAAACCTTTTTCGCCTTTTGAACTTGGGTACAATAGTAGTACCATATTTGAGAGTGTCGTCTCCAACATATTTGTAGTTATTCCCCCCTATCTACAAAGCCAAATTGCATTTATTAGGTGTGAATACTGAATTGACTTTGGTTAGGCAACCCACTGGCTGTGAGTGGTCTCTCTCAAGCCATGTGAGTTCACATAACTCACATGGCGGGTCATGGTTCTATCCAGAAGGTCACCCCTCGTTTTTCAAAAAAATATTCGGCAGTACACGTGATACAATAAGTTAATAATATATAATCACATTGTCAGATTAATTTTAATTACATAAATCATAATAATAAAAAATATCGAGTTTAAAAATTCAATATCTATTATAAAATTAAGAAAATATAAAATAAATAAATATAACTCAACATAAAATATAATAAAATTAATTATTCAGAAGTTATTAAATATTTATCAAATTAATTTTTTTAAAAATTATTAAGAATTGATCTTCTTGAACATCCAAAACTTTATTATATTATAAGAAAAAATATAAATAAAATCGCATTTTTCAATATTTGTTCAAAACTTTTGCTTTATCTCTCTTCTCTAGTCTTCCTCTCATTTTCCTTTCTTCTTTTTTCTCTCTCTTATTTTGCACGCTTTGCTTTATCATTCTTGTTGTCTATTTATAGATGCAAAACACCGTGTAAAAATTGAATATCGTGTGAAGGAATAGTGGCTTGTCGACAATGGGTGTTTCACAACACTCTCCCTTAGATAACTTTCTATAAAAATATGCCTCATTAAAATCTTGCTATAAAAAATTCAGTGAAAAAAAATTCTTAACAAAGGAAAAATAGTACAATATTCTTGTGCAGCATAGTAAGGTTTGGGTGTGTTAAAATTATCTCGTTAAAACTTTGCAAAGAAAAATTTTGTGAAAAAAAATCATTGGCAAAGGAAAAATAATACAGTACGCGTCTCCTCTCATAAATACGTCCAATAAAAAATTGATAGTTTCAATTATTCAGTATGAAAGATTTATGAAATGGCACATGCCAATCTTGTATACCAGTTTTTCAAATACCACAATTAGTAGTGTATAATTATCCTTGAACGTATGCTGGATATTAATATCACTATTCTTTTATGTATAAAATAATTTTGACGAAATATATTTGGCTCTGTCACCTTTGATATAATCGCCTTTAATCTATACAATCATTATGTTTATATAATATTGTTAAATTATCTTTGATCAAAGATAGTCAACAACTTTTTTGAATATGTCATGTCATACTCCAAAATTCGAGGGTGATTTATAGTAAAAATAACTAATTTGATAAAAATAAATCAAATTTTCAACAGTTGAAAAGAAAATTAATAAATTCTAAGTTAAAAAAAATTCAAAACTACAACAGAGCGTCTACACGTTACTCCACTAATAATAATCTGAATCCCAAAACCCAATTATTCCAAAACAAAATACAATACAAAGTTCTTACAATTTTGAGAAAATAATAATAAGAAAATTCTAGTTTCTAATAATGCTTCCAAGCAAATGTCATATGTGAATAATTTTGCACCGCCTTTCCGTTAGGATTATAACCTTTAAAATCTAGTGAGGTGTGAACTTACACTTAATAATCTAAAATATCCAAATGCAAATGTAGTGTATAAAACATAATAGAGGCATGATAACAATAGTAAACCACAATGCATATGAATGCAATACATATAATAAAGTGACTTTCACTTCAATTCAATAATATTCTTCTCATTTGTTTTACTGAGTTTCTAACTATTTATTCTACTTAATACCATGCAATCTCATTATTCAAGGCATCTCTTCCAACTTTCACATTTTCTTACTGTCATACATTAATTCTTTAGAAAAAAATAATGGCTTTCAGAGCTTTAATTCATGATGTCATCCACCAACCTCGTTTTCAGAACTTTCATTTATGGTATGAGTGGACCAACACGCCTTTAAAGACGCTAAATATGCTTAGTCAAGACTCAATTCTAGACTTTTCACTCAAAAGAGAAACAATCCTACTTGCTTACAGTCTCATGCTTGTTATTATCTCAAAATTTTCATTTATTCTCAAATCACAATTATTATAATTTTCATCTTTTTCAGATGCCACAGTCTCTCAAAATTTTCATTGGATTCCCGAATTCATGTATGTGCGACTCAATGCCATATATGTCTCAATTATCATAGCATTCAAAATAATAATATTCAAGAACATGGCACATCACAAAGGTTACAATATCATGCAATAATTGGTATCACAATTATAATGAGCAATAATCATATTCAATAATCAATCAATGAAATAATGGATGGTAATTCATCAGTGTATAAGCTTCAAGTATGTGGCTTGTATTAAAAAAATGCCACGACTATCATCTTATGCAATCACATTCGACACACCAATATATAAAATCAATCCGCTTGATTATCAATATTTATTATCAAGATCAATATATTTTAATTTTATAGCAATCCGAACACGTTTTATTATCGAACATATTAAACTATTATTCTGACCATTCTTTCATTCTAGGTCTTCGTCTTATAATCAGAATTTGATGAAACTAACATCAAAAACGAATTCAGCACATCCAAAAAGTTAGGATAAGGTCATTTACACAGCTTCAAACCTAGCCGAATTGCATTAGCGAGCCGAGAATGTGTAGTGTTTATGGTGGGGTTGCCCACACTGAATTTTCTGCAACCATCTCCCACCCCAGCCAACTGATCTCTCTCTCTCTCTCTCTCAAATTCTGGGTTCCTTTCTCTAGAGGAAACTCTCTCTTTTCTTGATTTCTTTCCTCTTTTCTTTCCCTTTCTTTTCTCACTTTTTCTCTCTTTTCTTTCCTTCTTTCCCTCTCTTGAGTTGCTGCTTCATACATTCATACGGCTAGAACTAGAGGCCTTTTATGGCTGAAAAATTGTAAAATTCTATGCTCAAGCCTGTGAAGTATTTCCCTTGCTGTTATCTTTTCCTTTCCTCCTTTCTTCCATCTATTTTCTACTTCTTTTTCTTGCCTTTTGTTGCCATTTCAGTGTCAATACACCCCGACCCGCTGCCCATCACACCCATGGCCGAGAGGCCACCGTGGCCAGGCCGAACCAGCTAAGTGCTGGTGCTTTTCTCTCTCTGCACTTTTCCTCACATACCGCAATGCATATAACTTTCTTCTTAGTACTACAGAATACTCTCACAAAATACACCCCAATTTATATATACATAAATATATATATGTGTATATATCTAACACATATGCATGCACACCTTCATGCACACCGTATCCACCATTAAGGGAGTAATCAACCCACATGTATATAAATATTTATATTAAAACCGAAACAACCATAGGCACTCAAATCTCATGCGGCAAATCAACATCTACTCCCAAACCAATTAGACACAGTTGTGGGATTCCTACACAATCCAGATCAGGCGCACCCACTTATACATGTTCATACATATAAGCTCCTACACAATGAACAAACCCACATATATATAATCAAAACTCTGGTTTTCTTCCTCAATTTCCTCTCAAAACTGAAAGCCAGAATGGCTATAGTAAACCATCATGAAGAACCCTTCTCTGTCAGCGGCCAACCGAGAACAAGAGAAAGAAACCCAATGTTCCCACAACTCAAACACAAACACGCGCCTACGTACTGAAGAAGCCAAGGCCCTGTTTGGAATCGATTCTGATTCCGATTCCGTTTTCGTTTTTCGTGTTCTCGGAATCAAAAAATTTGAGAACAACTTATTTTTTTTGTTCTCGAAAACAAAAAAATGGGACAATCGAAAATACTATCGTTTTCATATCGTTGTCATTTTCGTATAAAAATGGTTCCGAAAACTCAAAAAACGCCTTTTTAATGGCTCCTAAAACTGGGCTGTTTTTTGAAAAAAAATTCGAAAACAAGTTCCGGAATCAGTTTACCAAACGCGGTTTCGACAGAAACAGTTTTCGGAACCAATCTGCCAAACACGGTTTCGTCGAATTTCAGAAAACAAAAACAAAAAACTGAAACTGAAACCACAACCAAACAGGCCCCAAATTTCCATCAACTTGGATTACAACTATATATATATCCTACACCATGGCTAGACTTACCGAAGGTAAAATCTTATCCCCTATTCTCAAATCATATATATCAAGCCACAAAATATACCATCATTCACATATTTCTTTTTATTCAACCAAACATACAGAGAGTATGGATAACCTTACATAAATACATATCCATATATTTGTATCAACATGTATATGGCCAATTAGATGGCTAGATCTATACATATAAGAGAGCAAGTAAAGGGATTAATTTCATCACCCTACCTAGCTCGCCGTTGGAAAGTTTGCCGGAAAATTTCAACAGAAAAACTCCGCACCATCTATCCCTTGACAGCCGTAGCCCCCCTCTGCTTCTCACTCTCTCGGGTCTCTTTAAATAAACCAACCCTTCTCTTATTCTCATAAGAGGATTATACGTACTAAAACCAAAGCCCAAATATTTTACTTGTGACAAAATTTTAAAAGTGCCCTAATATAAAACTCATAATTGCAATCATTGCTCAAGTCTTCATATGTAAGAGATTGTGTGAACGTTAGCTAAATAATTCAATAATAGTCGAATGCAACAAGCAATACCATTTATATTATAATACAAAATTCATGAGAAATAATTAAAAAAATTAAAATTTTACAACTTACTAACCTTAAAATAATTCCGTCCTCAAAATTTTTAAATTTATATATGAAAGTCAAATAGTCAAAATATAGCCCATGCTACGTACTCTGAATAGAGAAAGCATTCTCTTAATACTAACAATATATTTATTAGCACATGGGCTACCCGCAGTCACTAGGGGTACCCATACTCTGAGTAACAAAAATATCAACTAAGTATAGATGAGCGCAACACGCTACTCGCAGTCTCTAAGGGATTTGTATACCTATCCTCTGATACTAAATTATTATATCTTAAAATTGGTAGGTGATTTATAGTAAAAATAATTAATTTGATAAAAATAAATCAAATTTTTAATAGTTGAAAAAAAAATAACAAAGTCAAGTTAAAAAAAATTCAAAAATACAATAGGACGTCTACACGTTACTCCACTAATAATAATCTGAATCACAAAACCCAATTATTTCAAAACAAAATACAATACAAAGTTCTCACAATTTTGAAGAAATAATAATAAGAAAATTATAGTTTCTAATAATGCTTCCAAGCAAATGTCATCTATGAATACTTTTGCACCGCATTTTCATTAGGATTATAACTTGTAAGATCTAATGGGGTGAGCTTATGCCCAATAGTCCAGAACATCCAAATGCAAATGTAGCATATAAAACAGAATAAAGGCATGATAACAATAGTAAACCACAATGCATATAAATGCAATTCATATAATAAAGTGACTTTCACTTCAATTCAATAATAATCTTCTCATTCCTTTTACTAAGTTTCTAACTATTTATTCTGCTCAGTTCCATGCAATCTCATTATCTAAGATATCTTTTCTAACTTTTACATTTTCTTACTGTCATACATTAATTCTTTGGGAAAAAACAATAGTTTTCAGAGCTCTAATCTATGGTGCTATCAACCAATCTCGTTTTCAAAACTTTTATCTATGGTACGAGTAGACTAACACGCCTCTATAGACACTAAACACGCTTGGCCAAAACTCAATTTCGAACTTTTCACCCAAGCGAGGAACAATCCATACTTTCTCCAAGATTGAATTTCGAACTTTTCACCCGGGCGAGGAACAATTCATACTTTCTTACATTCTCACGTTTGTTATTATCTTAAAATTTTTATTTATTCTCAAATCACAGTTATTATAATTTTCATCATTTTTAGATGTCACAGTCTCCCAAAAATACTTCCTCATGGAATTTTGTATATTTCATATTAGACCTTAATGCAAAGAAAATACAATAATCATGTCGTTCCCAAAAATCACCATTCCCACAGTAAAGCTGCTTGGTGCAAAAAGATAATATAATGTTTGGATATATAAAAACCTGAATGTAACTTATCCCAGTCTCAATCTGTTTACTCATCGCCCATACAATTAAAATACATACAGAAGAAAAAACTGAAAAACATCACTATATTACATGTCTACAAACAGAGGAACTCCTCCAAGAACTCTTGTGGTGCCGAGACTAGAGTGATAATAGACATTCGATCTACAAGCCCCGGGAGCTGGGAATATCTATCCACTGCAATTGGAGTTCCACCTCACCGCACTCCACATTTCGGAGCCTAAGAATCATGTCCTGGACAACTTTGCCGTTGGTCCAGACAATGTCGCTCTGTTCAGATAGGCAGTTCTCCCTAGTTGGTTTTACTTTCGTGATTATGGTTCCACTTGAGACGGCCTCCAGCCGCATCTTTACTGCTTCTATGAACGGTTTAATATCAAATTCTGCATCTCCCATTTTATCATCGACGGTGAATGTATCATGATCAAAGACTGACTGCAACAACCAAAAAAATAAAATCGTGTAAGAACCATTAGACTATTACAAAAACTATATCTGTATGTATCCGTACGTGTTTTACATACTAGAAATATGTAAAATACTTACAAGCTTGATTGGGAGATTTGGGTCTGCAACAGGAAGTGTCAAATCTTCATCCCACTCAGGATTGACATTATTCTTCACCACACGAGTCCTTAGTTTCTGCTTCAAGCAGATAACATCATTAGGACTTAAACAATACTCTGGAGTCCAGAAAAGTTGAATGAAATCAAAAATAAAAAATAGCTTTGCTAATTGAATAGCATTCAGAGTCATTTTTTATTGCTCTGGAATGCTAACTTAGAAACGGCTTACCTACCCCCAGAAGGAAAGAGAACATGTAACATGAAAAGTTAATACAAGAAGAAGGGTGGAAATCTGCAGTGGAAACAGATTACAGATCATTGAGTTTTACCAAAGTATTTGAAGGTTAGCTTGCTTGAAATTTCTATAACATAGGACAGAGGGTGGGGAATTGGGGAGAGAAACGAAAAACAATACCCAACCCAACAATTGGGCGACATCCCAACTCCCAAACAAGTATAAAAGAAAAAGAAATCGGGCAAATTTAGACAACAGTTTTACCCAAACCAGACAACATATAGATATAAACACGAGCATATATACACGAAAAAGGTTTCAGCAACCAAACGATCTGAGAAGAAGAAGGAAGTAGAAGATAACCAATTTTCATGGATTGACCAACTCCCGAAACAGAGATGCGTAATAAAGATTCACAAGAGTCTAGTATTGAGAGCTTCACTAAGGACTCAAGATGTCACCGTAACTTCTCCGCCCAAGAAAAACCCACACCCAAACTTGGCATCAAGTAATCAATTTGGAACTTTTTACATCAAAAAGCTTCACAAGAAAGCAAAGAAAGTCGAAGAACAAAAGCCTTAAACAGAAGAACAGGAAAAGGATCCAAGAGAGAGAGAGAGAGAGAGAAGTGCTTACCTGTTTGCCCATGCGGACAACAACATAAGGATCACTGCTTCTGACATCTCTGATGGCAAGATTTATGCCTCTGCGGACATGAATTCTGAGCAGACCCATCAGGTTTTCCATTGAAGATGTGTGTGGGATGTTGCTACACGAATTTGATGAATGAAATACTGCAAGTCTGAAATCTAGAAAACTTGATCGGTTGGTCGATTTTTGGGGACTTTTTGTGATTCTTGAGCTGGAGAAAGAAAGCGGTTTTGAATCTACTTGGGGATAATCTCCAATGGTGATGCATTTATACAACACTTTCGGAGCTCAGAGTCGTAAATCAATTGATTAACTCAATTTGACAAGAACCACGTGCTGCTTTGGACTCATTCCCACCATCTGCGCCCACACGAGTAATTCTCCTCAACAAGACTGGGTATTCGGATAATCGGGTTACGGGTTTTCCTTCCTATCTGTTACTTCGGCCACAGTCTCATTCATTTAAAAAATTTATTGTCATGCTCTCTTATGTGATAGCATCTTCCATCACTTTTCTTGATGGGAGCGTGGGGTTCAAATTCGCTTTGAATGAAAATTGAATATAACTGAAAATTTTGAATGTGTTATGGGGGCAGTAGATGACCTCATGACATCTTCGTCTAATTTTTTTACAGCAGTTATCGCCTCAATCAAGAGGGTGGCTGTTGCGTGGTAAATGACCAATTTATTATATTTTGTGTTGAGTTATTTTACCTGTTTTATATGTATTTAGTTTTATAACAAAATGAAGAATTTAAGTAAAAATATTAAGTTCATGAAGTAATATCAAATATTTAACTTCAGATTTTTCTAAACACACGAGTGATATCTTATCTTAATTAGAAATTTTAGGATTGGAGAAATTTATGGGGGTTACACTTCATTGCCTAGGCACACCAAAGAGAAAAAAAAAATAATGCCTTGCCATTACAAGGGAAAAAGAAATAAATTTTGTTTACTAACTGTAAGCCCTAATAGTTAATAGCAATATACTAGGCTGCACGTATAAGATACTGAAGAAAAAAATGAGTTAAATCACAAAAGCTTTCAAATTCTTCACTCAAATGCAAGAGTTCGATTGGTTGTCGTGTGGGTTATTATTTTGTGAATTTATTTTCTAAAAATTGTGAATATTGCTTTTGGTAAACAGTTTTTAAAAATGTTATTAAAAAGTTTTATGAGAACACTAGAGAATATAAGAAATAAAAAATATATATTTCATGCAAAAGTAAACACTAAATAAAAAAATAAAATATTTTTGAAACTGATTACTTTTACTGCTCACAATATTAAAAATGAGAAATTTAAAAATGTACCAAAGAGGGTAGGCCATTGTCAGACATCAAAAGATGCTTTCGTGGTCCGTTCGTAGTGAATAGCCGGGCCACCGAATGGAATTCGTACCGGGTGGAGTTATTGTATCGTGGGTTATGAAATGTTTTAATGATTGAGGGGTGCTATTTCCAATTACAGCTGTCAGTCGTCACTCTCCATAAATGTGTTCTACATCAAGTGGTAAGACTTGCAGCAGCTGACCGTGAGTAGCATTTTATTTAAGGTTTTATTAATATCTGTATTAAGGATATATTTTATGTATATTTTGTCTGATTATATAAAGTATTAAAATTTATATTTTTATAATTTTAAATATTAAAATACAATTATCAACAATACGTACAATCAGACAAAACATGTTTAAAATGTACACTTAGGCATATGTTAATATTTGCCTTTTATTTATACTATGTTTGAAATTTAAATTTTTGATAAAAAAATATAAATAAATAAAATAAATAAATTATTTTATTTTATTTTTATCACTTTTTTCTTTTATTTTTACTTTTTTTAATTAAAATTTTGAGTTTCAAACTAAGTATTAATGAAGTATTAATGATTTTTATTTTTACGACAGAGTTGACCGAGATCCCCGAGGTGTATGACTCTGGCAGACGCGCCCGAACATGTTTGGTCTGTGTCGCGCGCCTCCTTCATTTGATGCTAGGACTCGCAGCAGCCGACTCTGTGAGTAGCTTTTCATTTAATGATTTTCATTTGAATTAATTATATTTTTTTCTCATAATTATACTTGGTATTATTTTATACCTTGTATTTTTAATTATTGCAATTAACTTTTTGAATTTATAATTAAGTAACAATGTAACCTTTTAAATGCATATTGGCTGAATTTTTGTTAAAAAAATATCACGTAACTCGCACATGCATGATCAGTTAAATGACTTTAATTATTATTTAAAAAATTAATTATATTTTTTTTTTACAATTTACACGTGTTATTTTGCTCCATCCTTTACACATTGTGTCACTTTATTTTTTATCTTTTTTATTTATGCTTTTTGAAGAGCTGCTGGTGTGGATCATGTGGTGTTTTGACAATAAGAATTTAAATAACATTCACTCAAAAGGTAATATTATTTTTTGATCATAAATTTAAATAGTTGACTGTAGTAATTAAAAATACAAGGTATAAAATGACATAACGTGTAAATTTTTAAAGAAAAAAATGGAATTAACCCTTTTTATTTTGACGACAGAGTTGACCGAGATCCCCGAGGCGTATGATTCTGGCGGACGCGCCTGCAAATGTTTGGGCTGGTTGCGCGCCTCCTTCATTTGACCAAGGTTGCGCGCCTCCTTCATTTGACCAAGCTTCTGATGGTTAGAAGACTTCTGAATTTTCTAAGAGACGCCCAACGCTGCAGCCTCATTGGATAGGATGGCTGTACTTGGAGTAACACACTAGCTGAAAAAATTATTCAGTTCTACGTGTGGTGTTTTAAAAATATTAAATAATTTTTTATAAGTATCAAATCAAAATATAAATTTAGACATTTTGAATTTAAAATTTGGCTACTCTTTTGAATTAAGTCCATGAAAATTTTATTTCTTATAAATTCTTTAATTTTAGTGTGAATAATATGCTTTTGACAAGATTAGAAAGGATATTAGTTGAAGTATACATAAATTGGCCCAAACAATTCTAATCTTATAACCCAAAAAAAAAAATGGTGTTTCTATCCATGCCATGAGAGCATGAATTCAATTTATTTTTTATTTTTAATGACATGCAAGAACTTGTTTAAGACAGAACCCTTCAAATATACCCCTAACAAATAGATTCATTAGAAAGCTGGAAAACATTTACTATTCACCAATATTGAGTATAGCATGGATCATACATGCAAGCAATTACCTTCAAAATAATCGACACCAGTGTAACAACTTTCTCCTAATACCGGTTCTAGCAATGTAGAGGACTTGAGCTTAAATAGAACCATATTGCAAAAAAAGTACACTCTTACTTTACGGAGCAAATTTGAATGGGGTTTCATACACTTGTCTAAAACTAAGAATTGAACATTCTTTTTTCTTCTTGTTTTTTTTTTTTTTTATAGTGACAAGTACGGATCTTTTTGACCTCCTAAAAAATAGAGAAGGGTTTTAGCCCTATTGGCTCAACTCATACTCTCCCACCTCCATTTTTTTTTTATGATTTTGGCCCTTTAATGTACTCAAAAATGAAAAAAAAAATTAACTCATTTACTAGTTAAATGATCTGAGGTATTTGGTTATGAAACAGTACAATTCAAAGATGTACAAATTTGTTTTATTTCGTTGAAAACATAAAATTATTTAACGTTTGATCATTTCTATTAAAATATAGAAAATTTTAAGATAGAATTGGGATATTCAAAATATGTTCTATTTGACCCTTAAATAGATGTTTGAATTAATTCATTAATAAACAGACAAATTTGAAATCAACTAATGAAGTTACAGCAATTCATGGAAGGAAGCAATTCGGGCAACCATAAAGGGCTTTAACCATTGTCTGAAATTTTAAATTTAGTAAGGGATACATTGTCCAAAAACAACCAAATACAAAAGCCATGCTCGGTGTAGAATGCTTCAATACAACACAAGAAGTAGCATACGGTTTGGGCTTAGTCTTGGCATAGTGCTTTCTGTCCCAGGTGTAAACTGAAAACAATGAACAAATTTTCATTTGTTTGAAACTTTCATTATCTGCTTTGCTAAGTCAAGCTATATTGTCTTGTAACAGTAGTTAATTTAATAATTTGCAGCTCAAGCGCTCTAGAGGAGAACCTACGCGTCATTGAAGCGCGTGGCATCAGGTTGGTTCAGTGAAAAATGTGCAAAAGATAGGAGCGTACTGTTGCATGTTTTTTTTTATTTTATTTTTTTAACTTATAAAAGAAAGCTAAATTTTTTTAATAAGATAAGATAAGATGAGCAAAAAACAAGAAAAAAAGTTAAAAAGTTTCAACTGGACTATTTGTTCATAAAAAAAAAAAAATTAAGTCAAAAAAACTTGAAAAAAGCTCAACCTTTAATATTAGAGAGTTAACTTGCAAATGGTGAGTTTATACGCCCTGCTTTAACCAGTTTCTCTCATATCACCAAAATAAAAAATAAAAATGACTTGAAGCATACTAAAAATGAAAACTATAGTATTAATGACTTGATCAAGGGCTGTAAAGCCTTAAATTTATGTAGCCTAACAAAACTTGTTTATTCTCCAAAATTGAAATCTAGTCGCTCCATTAAATTATTGATGAAAGAGCCAAAATTTGTGGGTGATGATCAAGCAAAACAGTGATGGAACAGTCTTGGAAGTGATTTTAAAGATTAATTAACACAACTGAAGATGATCAATGCAATGCCATCCTTATAATTTTTTATACTATTTTCCTTCACAATCGAAAGTAAACTATTGCACCAGACAGGAATTGGATTCGGTAGGTACGTATATATGGAACAAAAACTTCGGGGAGTAACGACAAGAAACAAGCTACCTGTCAAGCAGTTAAATTTGAATATAAGAAACCATCATAAGAAATCAAGGAGAGGAGTCAATCAATTTCTAGTTAGATGATTGAAGTTAGGTTAGCAAATGAGATTGTAGTTAGTTGAG
Organism: Euryodendron excelsum; assembly: GCA_033060915.1. Taxonomy (NCBI): domain Eukaryota; kingdom Viridiplantae; phylum Streptophyta; class Magnoliopsida; order Ericales; family Pentaphylacaceae; genus Euryodendron; species Euryodendron excelsum. The sequence continues at coordinate 40,497,224 of CM065385.1, read as the reverse complement.
GATCAAACGTTAACTAGTATCATTGCTATTATTTATTTATCAAGTTCATTACAATTGGGAATTGAGAAAAGCAACACCCATGAAGTTGACAAGCAGTAATTACCTAAACACTTGTCGGTTTCTTATAGGCTGGCTGTTTTGCAAGTGCCTTTCACCAAATAGACCTGATCTGGGGATTTTGCGGAATATTATAATAATAAAGAAAAGAAATTGCTAATCTAGTGTAGCGGCCAAAATGGTGGACATTTTTTTTTAATTTAACAAATTACTTAACAACTATTAAAACACGAAGTCAAGTATAAGTGTATACGCGCACACATTCAAAAACTTGTCTGTTGTGAAACGAACCCTAAACCCAACGCAGACGTTAAACATGAATACGGGCCTAAGCCCGAATCTCCTAATGGAGTTCACTGGCCACGGTTGGATAGAGGAGGCCACATGACTAGTGATTTCTTTTTAGGCCCGAATTTCTTAGGAGAGTTCACTGGCCACGGGTGGATAGAGAAGGCCACATGACTAGGGACTTCTTTTTGAATTTAACCAATCACCCAATAATCCGTTAAAACACGAAATTGCAAGTATATAGGCTCACAAGCACCCAAAGACTCCTCCGCGACAAGCCCCCAAATTGGTGGACTTTCTGAGTGCCAGTGACGCAAGCATGATGTGCTTCCTCCTGGGTGGGGAAGTCATGCTTTGGGAAAATTATGTTGACAGCCTTAATGTTTTTCACATCGATAATATTATACAAATAAAAAATTTACATAAAATTTTATGTGTTTAAATAAAAAATTTTACTGCAAAAAAAAAACATACCATAAAAATTTTTAATTATAAAATTATCATTACCATATTATTCTAGTAGAAGTGTCTTTACAAATTTTTTGTAAAACTAATATTTTTTTATATGGTTTCTTTTTATACTTATGACAATTTCTCTGATAGTTTCTGAAACCCTTTGCCATTTGCACTAATCCCCCCCTTAAAAAAAAACCTTTTTCGCCTTTTGAAATTGGGTACACTAGTAGTATTATATTATTATGGTAATGTGATATAACAAATTAATAATATATAACTATTTGAATATCTAAAATCATAATACTCTTGTGTTTAGGTGAAAATTTTTAAATTTTAAACTCAATATTTTTTATTATTATGATTTATATAATAAAAATTAATCTAACTATATTATTGACTTATTATATCACGTGTACTGCCGAATATTTTTTTGAAAAACGAGGGGTGACCTTCTAGATAGAACCATGACCCGCCATGTGAGTTATGTGAGCTCACATGGCTTGAGAGACACCACTCATGGCTAGTGGGTTGCCTAACCAAAGTCAATTCAGTATTCACACTAATAAATGCAATTTGGCTTTGTAGATAGGGGGGAATAACTACAAATATGTTGGAGACGACTCTGTCATCCCTCTCAAATAAGAATGTTAAAAATTCAATACCTATTATAAAATTAAGAAAGTATAAAATAAATAAATATAAATCAACATAAAATATAATAAAATTAATTATTTAAAAACTATTAAATATTTATCAAATTAATTTTTTTTAAAACTATTAGAGATTGATCTTCTTGATCACCCAAAACTTCATTATATTATAAGAAAAAATATAAATACAATCGTATTTTTCAATATTTGTTCAAAACTTGTGCTTTATCTCTCTTCTCTAGTCTTCCTCTCATTTTCTTTTCTTCTTTTTCTCTCTCTTCTTCTGCACGCTTTGCTTTATCATTTTCGTTGTCTATTTATAGATGCGAAACACCACGTAAAAACTGAATATCGTGTGAAGGAATAGTGGCTTGTCGACAATGGGTTTTTATTGTCAAAAGTTATCCAATATACATGACAACTTTTCACAACACTCTCCCTTAGATAACTTTCTATAAAAATATGCCTCATTAAAATCTTGCTAGAAAAAATTCAGTGGAAAAAAATTCTTAACGAAGAAAAAATAGTACAATATTCTTGTATAGCATAGTAAGGTTTGGGTGTGTTAAAATTGTCTCGTTAAAACTTTGTCAAGAAAAATTCTGTGAAAAAAACCATTGGCGAAAGAAAAATAATACAGTACGCGTCTCCCCTCATAAATACGTCTAGTAAAAAATTGATAGTTTCAATTATTCAGTATGAAAGATTTATGAAATGACACATGCCAATCTTGTATACCAGTTTTTCAAACACCATAATTAGTAGTGCATAATTATCCTTGAACGTATGCTAGATATTAATATCACTACTCTTCTATGTATAAAATAATTTTGACAAAATATGTTTGGCTCTGTCATCTTTAATATAGTCTCCTTTAATCTATACAATAATTATGTTTATATAATATTGTCAAAGTATCTTTGATCAAAGATAGTCAGTAACTTTCTTGAAAATGTTGTGTCACACTCTAAAATTCGAGGGTGATTTATAGTAAAAATAACTAATTTGATAAAAATAAATCAAATTTCCAACAGTTAAAAAGAAAATTAATAAATTCTAAGTTAAAAAAAATTCAGAACTACAACAGAGCATCTACACGTCACTCCACTAATAATAATCTGAATCCCAAAACCCAATTATTCCAAAACAAAATACAATACAAAGTTTTTACAATTCTAAGAAAATAATAATAAGAAAATTCTAGTTTCTAATAATGCTTCCAAGCAAATGTCATCTGTGAATAATTTTGCACCGCCTTTCCATTAGGATTATAACCTGCAAGATCTGGTGAGATGTGAATTTACGCTTAATAGTCTAAAATATCCAAATGCAAATGTAGTGTATAAAACATAATAGAGGCATGATAACAATAGTAAACCACAATGCATATGAATGCAATACATATAATAAAGTGACTTCCACTTCAATTCAATAATAATCTTCTCATTTGTTTTACTGAGTTTCTAACTATTTATTCTACTTAATGCCATGCAATCTCATTATTCAAGACATCTCTTCCAACTTTCACATTTTCTTATTGTCACATATTAATTCTTTGGGGAAAAATAATAGCTTTCAGAGCTCTAATCCATGGTATCATTCACCAATCTCGTTTTCAGAACTTTCATTTATGGTACGAGTGGACCAACACGCCTCTAAAGACACTAAATATGGTTGGTCAAGACTCAATTCTGGATTTTTCACTCGAGAGAGGAACAATCCCTACTTGCTTACATTCTCATACTTGTTATTATCTCAAAATTTTCATTTATTCTCAAATCACAATTATTATAATTTTCATCTTTTTCAGATGCCACAGTCTCTCAAAATTTTTATTGGATTCCCAAATTCATGTCTGTGCAACTCAATGCCATGTCTCAATTATCATAGCATTCAAAATAATAATATTCAAGAACATGGCATATCACAAAGATTACATTATCATGCAATAATTGGTATCACAATTATAATGAGCAATAATCATATTCAATAATCAATCAATGAAATAATGGAAGGTAATTTATCAGTGTATAAGCTTCAGGTATGTGGCTTGTATTAAAAAATGCCATGACTATCATCATATGCAAATCACATTCGAAACACCAATGTATGAAATCAATCCGCTAGATTATCAATATTTATTATTAAGATCAATATATTTTAATTTTATAGCAATCCGAACACGTTTTATTATCGAACGTATTAAACTATTATTCTGACCATTCCTTCACTACTATTCTAGATCGTCATCCTATAATCAGAATTTGATGAAACTAACATCAAAAACGAATTCAGCACATCCAAAAGCTTAGGATAAGGTCACTTACACTGCTTCAAACCTAGCCGAATGGCACTAGCGAGCCGAGAATGTGTAGTGTTTATGGTGGGGTTGCCCACACTGAATTTTCTGCAACCATCTCCCACCCCAGCCAACTGATTTCTCTCTCAAATTCTGGTTTCCTCTCTCTAGAGGAAACTCTCTCTTTTCTTGATTTCTTTCCTCTTTTCTTTCCCTTTCTTTTCTCACTTTTTCTTTCTTTTCTTTCCTTCTTTCCCTCTCTTGAGTTGCTGCTTCATACATTCATACGGCTAGAACTAGAGGCCTTTTATGGCTGAAAAATTGTAAAATTCTATGCTCAAACCTGTGAAGTATTTCCCTTGCTGTTATCTTTTCCTTTCCTCCTTTCTTCCATCTATTTTCTACTTCTTTTTCTTTGCCTTGTTGCCATTTCAGTGTCAATACACCCCCACCCGCTGCCCATCACACCCATGGCCGAGAGGCCACCGTGGCCAGGCCGAACCAGCTAAGTGCTGGTGCTTTTCTCTCTCTGCACTTTTCCTCACATACCGCAATGCATATAACTTTCTTCTTAGTACTACAGAATACTCTCACAAAATACACCCCAATTTATATATATAAATAAATATATATATATATATATATATATATCTAACACATATGCATGCACACCTTCATGCACACCGCATCCACCGTTAAGGGAGTAATCAACCCACATGTATATAAATATTTATATTAAAACCGAAACAACCATAGGCACTCAAATCTCATGCGGCAAATCAACATCCATGACCAAACCAATTAGACACAGTTGTGGGATTCCTACACAATCCAGATTAGGCGCACCCACTTATACATGTTCATACATATAAGCTCCTACACAATGAACAAACCCACATATATATAATCAAAACCCTGGTTTTCTTCCTCAATTTCCTCTCAAAACTGAAAGCCAGAATGGCAATAGTAAACCATCACGAAGAACCCTTCTCTGTCAGCCGCCAACCGAGAACAAGAGAAAGAAACCCAATGTTCCCACAACTCAAACACAAACACGCGCCTACGTACTGAAGAAGCCAAATTTCCATCAACTTGGATTACAGCTATATATATATCCTACACCATGGCTAGACTTACCGAAAGTAAAATCTTATCCCCTATTCTCAAATCATATATATCAAGCCACAAAATATACCATCATTAATCTGTACAATCATTATGTTAGATTATTATGTCTAGGTTTTGTAATCATCAAAATCACTTACAAGCAATTAAGATCATCCCTTGGATCAATATAGCCTTCCTTAATATGTACAATCGTTATGTTTATATAATATTGTCAAGGTATTTTTGATCAAATATAGTCAATAACTTTCTTGAATATTTTGTATCACACCCCAAAATTCAGGGGTAATTTGTAGTAAAATAACTAATTTGATAAAAATAAATCAAAATTTCAAAAGTTGAAAAGAAAATTAATAAAGTCCAAGTTAAAAAAAAAATTCAGAAGTACAACAGGGCGTCTACATGTCACTCCACTAATAATAATCTGAATCCCAAAACCCAATCATTCCAAAACAAAATACAATACAAAGTTCTCACAATTTTGAAGAAATAATAATAAGAAAATTCTAGTTTCTAATAATGCTTCCAAGCAAATGTCATCTGTAAATAATTTTGTACCGCCTTCCCATAAGAATTACAACTTCCAAGATCTGGTAGAGTGTGAGCTTACGCCCAGCAGTCCAAAACATCCAAATGCAAATGTAGCGTATAAAACAGAATAGAGGCAAGATCTTAGTCCACAATTATGAATTGCATTAAAGTGACTTTCACTTTTCAATAAGGAAAATTTTTCTTTCAGAATTTTTGTACTTTTGAACCAGAATGATATGGCTTTTGTAATTAAAATGCATTCTTTCCCAACTCTCTTCTGGATATAAATTATGTATGAATTTTCTGCTTATAGCATACCCATTCAATAATAATCTTCTCATTCCTAGAACTAGATTCTGCTTAATACCATTTTCATGGACATGAAAAATTACTGTCATGTAAAAACAATTTTCGAAGCTCTAACCTATAGTGTCATCTACCAACCTCGTTTTCAAAACTTTAATCTATGTATTAAACTAACACCTTGAGGACCGTTACCAAGACTCTTTTTCACTTGTCCTCCTTTCTTCCATCTTGTTATTATTCAAAATTCTACTTCTTTTTCTTGCAGATGCCACAGTTTTCCAAAATTTTGTTGCCATTTCAGTGTCAATACACCATTATTGCCATTATAACCAATGTCTAATGCAACTCAATGACCCAAAATAATAATATCCCATACACCCAATATCATGTAATAATTGGTATTCCAATTATGGAACTAGGCCAATAATCAACCAATGAAAGTGGTAATTTAACACTGTGCTTTTCCAAGACTCTCTCTTATGCAAATCACATTCGAAACACTTATGAAATCAATCCACTGGATCACATATTTATTATCAAGCAATGCAAATTTTGTAGCAATCCGAGCACTTTCTGTTAGTACTACAGAATCATCATCACAAAAAACTACACGCCAATTTATATAAAAAACTTAGGAAATACTATTATACCTGAATATATGTATATATATTTATCTACACACATATTCTGCATGGCGACTGATCTCTCTCAAAATTCTGGGCCTCTCTCTGGAGGAAAAACCGCTTTCTTTCCACCGAGTTGCTGCTTCATACGTTTATACGGCTAGAACTAGTTTTAAAAATTGTAAAATTCTATGCTCAAACCTGTGAGGTATTTCCCTTGCTGTTACACCCCAATTTATATAAATATTTATATATAAAAACCGAAACCGTATCCATCATTAAGGGCACCCACGTCAAAATATTTATATTAAAACTCATGCGGCAAAATCAATTCGGCAAATCAACATGACCAAACAATTAGACACAGTTGTGGGATTCCTACACAATCCAGATCAGGCGCACCCACTTATACATGTTCATACGTATAAGCTCCTACACAATGAACAAACCCACATATATATAATCAAAACTCTGGTTTTCTTCCTCAATTTCCTCTCAAAACTGAAAGCCAGAATGGCTATAGTAAACCATCATGAAGAACCCTTCTCTGTCAGCCGCCATCCGAGAACAAGAGAAAGAAACCCAATGTTCCCACAACTCAAACACAAACACGCGCCTACGTACTGAAGAAGCCAAATTTCCATCAACTTGGATTACAGCTATATATATATCCTACACCATGCCTAGACTTACCGAAGGTAAAATCTTATCCCCTATTCTCAAATCATATATATCAAGCCACAAAATATACCATCATTCACATATTTCTTTTTATTCAACCAAACATACAGAGAGTATGGATAACCTTACATAAATACATATCCATATATTTGTATCAACATGTATATGGCCAATTAGATGGCTAGATCTATACATATAAGAGAGCAAGTAAAGGGATTAATTTCATCACCCTACCTAGCTCGCCGTTGGAAAGTTTGCCGGAAAATTTCAACAGAAAAACTCCGCACCATCTATCCCTTGACAGCCGCAGCCCCCCTCTGCTTCTCACTCTCTCGGGTCTCTTTAAATAAACCAACCCTTCTCTTATTCTCATAAGAGGATTATACATACTAAAACCAAAGCCCAAATATTTTACTTGTGACAAAATTTTAAAAGTGCCCTAACATAAAACTCATAATTGCAATCATTGCTCAAGTCTTAATATGTAAGAGATTGTGTGAACGTTAGCTAAATAATTCAATAATAGCCGAATGCAACAAGCAATACCATTTATATTATAATACAAAATTCATGAGAAATAATTAAAAAAATTAAAATTTTACAACCTACTAACCTTAAAATAATTCCGTCCTCAAAATTTTTAAATTTATATATAAAAGTCAAATAGTCAAAATATAGCCCATGCTACGTACTCTGAATAGAGAAAGCATTCTCTTTATAGTAACAATATATTTATAAATAATGTTATACAATCAGAAAATTTATACAAAATTTATCATCAGAATAATGTGGTTAAATTGTGGGTCTATCACTTTAAAATAAAAAATCCACCAAGATACTTGTTTATTACAAAATTGTTATTGCTACATCATTTGATATAAAATTTTATACAAAAATTTTAAAAAAATAATATTTTTCTATATTTATTAGCACATGAGCTACCCGCAGTCACTAGGGCTACCCATATTCTGAGTAACAAAAATATCAACTAACCATAAGTATAGATAAGCGCAGTACGCTACTCGCAGTCCCAGTATAGATAAGCGCAGTACGCTACTCGCAATCCCAGAGGGTTTGTATACCTATGCTCTAGTACTAAATTATTATATCTTAAAATTCGAAGGTGATTTATAATAAAAATAACTAATTTGATAAAAATAAATCAAATTTTTAATAGTTGAAAAAAAATTAACAAAGTCTAATTTAAAAAAAATTCAAAAGTACAACAGGACGTCTACACGTTACTCCACTAATAATAATCTGAATCACAAAACCCAATTATTCCAAAACAAAATACAATACAAAGTTCTCACAATTCTGAAGAAATAATAATAAGAAAATTCTAATTTCTAATAATGCTTCCAAGCAAAAGTCATCTGTGAATACTTTTGTACCGCATTCCCATTAGGATTATAACCTGTAAGATCTAATGGGGTGAGCTTACGTCTAGTAGTCTAGAACATCCAAATGCAAATGTAACATATAAAACAGAATAGAGGCATGATAACAATAGTAAACCACAATGAAAATGAATGCAATGCATATAATAAAGTAACTTTCATTTCAATTCAATAATAATCTTCTCATTCCTTTTACTGAGTTTCCAACTATTTATTCTGCTCAGTTCCATGCAATATCTAAGACATCTTTTTTAACTTTTACATTTTCTTACTGTCATACGTTAATTCTTTGGGAAAAAACAATGATTTTCAGAGCTCTAATCTATGGTGCTATTCACCAATCTCGTTTTCAAAACTTTTATCTATGGTACAATTAGACTAACATGCCTCTGAAGACGTTAAACATGCTTGGCCAAGACTTAATTTCGAAATTTTCATCCAAGCGAGGAACAATCCCTACTTTCTTACATCCTCATGTTTGTTATTATCTCAAAATTTTTATTTATTCTCAAATCACAGTTATTATAATTTTCATCTTTTTTAGATGTCACAGCCCCCAAAAATACTTCCTCATGGAATTTTGTATATTTTACATTAGACCTTAATGCAAAGCAAATACAATAATCATGTTGTTCCCAAAAATCACCATGCCCACAGAGTAAAGCTGCATGGTGCAAAAAGATAATATAATGTTTGGATATATAAAAACCTGAACGTAAGTTATCCCAGTCTCAATCTGTTTACTCATCGCCCATACAATTAAAATACATACAGAAGAAAAAACTGGAAAACATCACTATATTACATGTCCACAAACAGAGGAACTCCTCCAAGAACTGTTGTGGCGCCGAGACTAGAGTGATAATAGACATTCGATCTACAAGCCCCGGGAGCTGGGAATATCTATCCACTGCAATTGGAGTTCCACCTCACCGCACTCCACATTTCGCAGCCTAAGAATCATGTCCTGGACAACTTTGCCGTCGGTCCAGACAATGTCGCTCTGTTCAGATAGGCAGTTCTCCCTAGTTGGTTTTACTCTCGTGATTATGGTTCCACTTGGGACGGCCTCCAGCCGCATCTTTACTGCTTCTATGAACGGTTTAAAATCAAATTCTGCGTCTCCCATTTTATCATCGAGGGTGAATGTATCATGATCAAAGACTGACTGCAACAACCAAAAAAATAAAATCGTGTAAGAACCATTAGACTATTACAAAAACTATATCTGTATGTACCCGTACGTGTTTTACATACTAGAAATATGTAAAATACTTACAAGCTTGATTGGGAGATTTGGGTCTGCAACAGAAAGTGTCAAATCTTCATCCCACTCAGGATTGACATTATTCTTCACCACACGAGTCTTTAGTTTCTGCTTCAAGCAGATAACATCATTAGGACTTAAACAATACACTGGAGTCTAGAAAAGTTGAATGAAAGCAAAAATAAAAAATAGCTTTGCTAATTGAATGGCATTCAGAGTCATTTTTTATTGCTCTAGAATGCTAACTTAGAAACAGCTTACCTACCCCCAGAAGAAAAGAGAACATGTAACATGAAAAGTGTAAGTACCCAGTCTGCGGGCGTCACGTGGTAACTCAGTTGCCCGTCTGGCAATCCACGTGGGCCCCCTAACCACCCCAAAGTCAATTGCGGTCAAACCATGCCTGGATAAACCTGCGCGAAGCCTTGGCCCCCGCGCCAACAACCGAGCCTTGTTCAAGCGGCTCCTCTTAAGCCAGGCTCCTATGCCTGCACGGCTCTAGCCAAAACGAGCGCGTGTGCATGACAGGCCCCGCGCCTAGCACTACCTAAGGCCCCGCGCCTCACCATCTAATAGGCCCAGGCCCCCGTTTAACTTACTTTCGCTCGGGATCCCTCCTCATGGGCAGTGGAACGGAAGCTAGAATCGAAGGGATCGTTGAGCCGGGGGACCAGTCTTGTCAACTGGCTAAGAGAGAGAGATCTACCCTCAAAGCCACTTAAATACCATATCTTAAGCATTAAATGCTGACCCGACGCACATTTAATGCAATAAACACGTGGCGAGCCGTAGCTGGACAAGTGCCTAACTCCGTGGCAGCGCACATCCAATCGCCTGCCACGCCCACTGACAAGACTTCACCAGGTCATGATGGCGGAGCTCAGGTCTGCCCAGTCACGGCGCGCCACGTGTCCACACAGTGCTAATCACTGCATACTATAAATAGTCTCAACACATTTATGACAAAAACAACAGATCCTAATCACATTTATTGTAGGAGTCACCACCGGCTCGTGAATCTCTCTCTCTCTCTCGTGAATCTCTCTCTCTCTCTCTCTCTTGTTTGTCCTCTCAGTTCTCGCCCCTCCATAGCTAGGAGACTCGAGCGAGTTGGCTTTAGTGACTGTCAGGACTCCCAAATGGACCCTACATAAGTCAACCTTACGCTGCACCGTCAAACATTACAAACAATACTCCACTAGGAATGACTGGCGCTCACGAAACGACTGACCTTGGCCTCAACACAGGCCAAGTCTCCAACACGAGGGCAGAACTAACCCCTGGTACCCACCCAGAGAACCAGGGCCTTCAGGTCCTTTCTTTCATCCAATCCCAAGGCGAGCAAATCCGAACGCTCAACGACAGCGTGGCTACTCTTCTAAAGTCACAACAAATCCTGATGATACTATGCAAGCGATGCAGAGCAGGCGAGCTATCCTTAACACCCTCACTCCCATCCCCACAATCTCATTCGCCCCCTCCGTCACTAAAGCATTCCAGCGTGCAACACAAAGCTTGGACCCCCCCCACTCCTAACCAAACACTCAACCTCAACACCAACAACTCGACTGGACTCGGAACAGCTAGGCGAGCCCTTTTCCAACCCGATCTAGCCCACACCTCCACACACCCGCAAGACCAGACGCACGTGGGGTTCAGACAAGAAAACACTGCTCAGCCGTTCGATGGCGAACTTGACTTTCGCCAACCATATGTTGAGTTTATCCAATGACTACCGTACCCAGAAGGGTACGTTGCACCAAAATTCACTAAGTTTGTCGGGAAAAGCAGACATACCAAAGAGCACATCATTCGGTTCATGGACTAGCTAGGCGTTCACGTAGCAGATCTCAACCTCCAGCAAAGAGAGTTCTCTAAATCGCTCTCCGACCAAGCCTATTCCTGGTATGCCAACCTCCTACCCAATTCTCTCCTATCCTGGGACGATATGGTGCAGAGATTCGTTGGCAAGTTCTTTTACACCAATGAACCCCTGTCAGCGTTCGACCTCATCCATGAGTCCCAGGGAGAAACTGAAGGCCTGCTGTCATTTGTTAAGAGATTTCGTGAAAAAGCCCTCGAAGTTCAGGACCTAGTAGCCGAGAAACAACTGGTCAACATTTGTGTTAAAGGAATGCAAAATCGATACAAAATACACATGATCAACCATAAGTTCGTCGATTTCGCCAGCCTGATCACTGCCGCCAGGAATATTACCACTGCTGTAAGAGACTCTGCGCGCAACTTTCACTCCCAATCCCCCCGGCAGCTGGCTCCTTCATGGTGAACCCCATCGCGCCGACCCTCCATATATGCAACAACACCCACAATTCGCACAACTCCAGCGGTAGGAAGCGCCCCTTCGGCAAAGACCCCCCTCTCTTACCCATATCCACCAAAACAACCGCAGCCCTATTACAAACATGGGTTGCCGATGGCCAAATCGTCCTTCTCGAAGTGAAGAAGCAACCTACCGAGCGTGACAGACTCAGCCTTAACTTCTGCATCTACCACCAGACCACCACCCATTATACTCATGACTATTACGCTCTCAGACGCATTTTTCTCAAGCGGAAGTAGGATGACACACTGCAGCTGCCCGAGACTGATGTACTCAATGACCACCTCCCCAAACACCGGAATGATGACGACGTTGTTCTCATGATTTCCTCCCATGATGAATTTGAAGATTTAGCCGTTTGTCACATCTCCGAGCCCGACTCAAGAGACCCAAGTTTCGACCACCATCGCGCCACCATCCTCCAAAATTCTACCAAGTTCAAACATTTCTTCGATCAACTGGGTCTATCGTCCACCACCAGATACGAGGCTACCAGGGTCCTTTTACGAGCAGCCGAAGCCAATGGAGAAACTTGTATAGAGACCGGTGACTCGGTCAAGCGCTTCTTCAAAGAAAACCATCTCATCATCACCTTCTCCGAGGCAGACCGAATGTACCCCTACCCCCATAATCATCCCCTCTTTCTCCCAATTTTCATCCAAGACATGGAATTCCACCGAGGGTTCATGGATGGTGGAGTATCGGTGAACATTATGCCCTGTGCCACTTTCCAAGTCGTGGGGCTACCAAAAGAACGTTTAGCCCGCGAACCCCTCAATATCCGAGGATTCGGCAGTCACTCCCACAGGTCCCTCAGATACACGAGGGTGGATCTTCGCGTAGGGCCCATTCACTCCTCCATCAAGTTCCACGTCATCGATACCGACACCAACTACCACGTGCTGCTCAGTCGAACCTACCTCCATATGTACGGAGCCATCCCCTCCACTTACCACTAATGCATGAAAGCAGTTTGGAGCAATAAGGTTATCACCATTCCCGCATCCTCGCGCCCTTTTCAAGCTGCAGAAACTCACATGGCTGAGGCCACGCTTTACAACGAGTTGGATAAGTCTGATGCCCCCGCCCAGCTGTACAGCACCCACTTGCCTTGTTGGTCGAATATTGCCAACGACCACCAACACCACCTCAGAATGCCTTAGAAACGAGGCCGCGCAGCCTTACCCGTTCAGAGCCATTCAAGAAGAGCCCGACCTTCACCCCCGCACGAAACTGCTCCTATTATCACCAAGTTCCAACGAGTCGATGGCAAAATGGTGTACCGCTTATGACGATGCACGGGGCCAACCTAGACTCTCAATGGCCCCACCCCGAGCACGCCCGCTCATCAGCAAGACTACCCCCCACCTTCCGCAGAATGCTACATCTTATCCCCATTTCGTTTGACCCCCAAAAAGCGTCAGAAACCCAAGCGAAGGTTTGCACCATGGGCAAAGCCCCGCGCCCTCGCAGCGAATCCTAAACCCCAACTCCAGAAAGTTATCCCCGCCACCGAGGGCTTTCAAGACAATCTGCGTCCTCGGAAACAAGAACTCGAAGAGGTCAATCTAGCACCCCATCTAAACCGGCACGATCGATCTTCATCTGTAAAGATCTGTCTACACTATAGCGCACAGCCCTCCTCGACCTGATCAAGTGCCAGCTCGATGTATTCGCATGGAACTACAGTGAGATACCTGGCCTCGACACTGTGGTGGGGATGCACCGCCTCAACGTCCTACCAGCCGCGCGCCTAGTCAAACAAGGCACCTGTTTTTGCAAACCCGAGGTTAAGCTCCAGATCAAAGACGAGGTAACTAAACTCCTAGATGCCGGATTCATCAAACCCATTCAACATCCCACCTGGCTCTCCAGCATAGTGCCAATCATAAAAAAAGAATGGTCAAATTAGGGTCTGCATCGATTTTCGCAATCTCAACAGAGCCTGCCCCAAGGACGAATTCCCATTACCCAACATCGACACACTGATTGACGCCACCGCAGGCCATCACATGTTCTCCTTTATGGACGGTTTTAGTGGATACAATCAGATCAAGATGACACTTGAGGATGCCCCAAAAACAGCTTTCCAAACCCCCATTGGCAACTTTTTCTACACGGTCATGCCATTTAGCCTCAAAAACGCGAGAGCCACTTACCAGCGCGCATGACCGCGATATTCCATGATATGTTTCACAAGGCAGTAGAATGCTATATCGACGACCTGGTAGTCAAATCCAAAGAAGAAACATCCCACTTGAAGGACCTCCAGCGCATCTTCGAACAGTGCTGCAAATACCACCTTCGAATGAACCCCCTAAAATGAGCCTTCGGCATTATCGCGAGAAAATTCCTTGGTTGCATAGTCCACCAACACGGCATCAATCCCGATCCCACCAAACTCACCGCAGTTCATGATATGCCACGCCCTACTAACCAAGACGAACTACGAACCTTTATTGGTCGAGCGTCCTACCTCTGGCATTTCATCCCCGCCATGGCCGAGATAACCCAACCCTTCAGCCCCCTCCTAAAAGAGGACGCCCCCTTTGCATGGCTACCAATGCATCAAACCGCCTTTCAGGCCCTCAAGGACATTTTACTCTCCCCACTCACCATGACCCCTCCCCAACAGGACAAACCCCTGTTATTGTACCTTACCTCAACCCCCAGGTCCATAAGAGCCTTGCTAGCACAAGAAGTCGAAGAAATCGAACGACCCGTTTACTACATTAGCTGCATAATCCAAGGAACCGAAACGCGATACACCCCAATCGAGCGCCATTGCCTAGCCCTCATCTTTGCCGCTAAAAAAATGCGACATTACCTCTTGGCCTTCCCCATCCATCTCATCACCAAGTGTGATCCCATCAAATTGCTACTCATGCGCCCCGCACTTGCTGGCCGAGTAGCCCTCTGGCTTTATCCCTGACCGAATACGACATCACCTGTAAAACCCCAACTTCAGTAAAGAGTCAGGCCCTGGCTAGCTTATTAGCCCACTTCCCTGGCGGTACATATGAACCCCCTTCCGAAGAACTCCCTGGCGACGATTTCCAAGCCACTGTAACCGCCGTCGAGGAAGAATGGACCCTTACGTTCGATGGTTCCTCCGCTGCCGGAAATAGGGGAGCAGGCATCGTCCTCTTGCCTCCACAGGGCGCTGCAATCAACCTCTCTTACAAACTGGCCTTTCCATGCTCGAACAACGAGGCCGAATACAAAACCTTGATCCTAGGCCTCCTGGGGGCCTCCAGCCTCGCCGTGACTCACCTCTACATTCGTGGAGATTCTAACCTCGTCATTAAATAAACCACGGGTAAATTCGCCATCAAGGAGCCAGCCTTGGCCTCTTACCAAACTATCTACCAACGCTTCATGGACAAATTTGTGGCCATCCGCCTGGAGCACACCCCACGGTCTCACAACGCTACCCTGACGAGCTGGCCACCCTGGGCTCCAAAGTGGAGGTGAGCAATACTCTCACAAAGATTGAAGTTTTTAAGCGCTCACTCCCCTGCTCGATCACTAAACTCTTGACAGAAGAACCGCAGACGGGTGATTGGCGCACCCCCATTTAGACTGTGCTGGTCGACAAGCAACGTTCTCTCCCACTGCAAGAGCTAAAGCACTTTATTATCTACCAGGGCACCCTCTATCACTGCACCCCAGGTAGCTGCCTCGCTCGATGCATCGACTCCCACGAGGCCAAACTCCAGCTCCATCAAATCCACGAACGCTCTTGCGGAACTGCCGATACCAGCCTCCATCGCCGTCTTCGGCGGCAGGGATACTATTGGCCTATCATGGTTCAAGAAGCCACATCCCTTCAAAATCAATGCATTAAATGTCAAGTCTTCCTGTCTCATGCCGAATGTCATTTCGTAGATACCCCTGCAGACTGGCACCAAGAAGGATCTCTACCTCCGAGACTTCCTCCGAGAAAGATCTCTACTTACCCACCGCATGGACGCCTCACTCATCAGAAAACGGGCCAATCGTTTCTTTCTTCAACAAGGGCAATTGTTCAGACACGGATACGCAGGCGCCCCCCCTCCACTGCATCCCCAGCGTCGAAATACCCCAACTTCTTCACCTTACACACAAAGACGAACATCAGGGCAGCCACAAGCTCTTCCAACATCTGATACACCTCGGATACTACTGGCCCACCATGGAAGCGGATGCCATTAGCCACGCCCACCGCTGCCAAAACTGCCAACACCATGGCAACCTCATCCACGCGCTAGCAGTCGACCTCTGCGCATTAGGTACTCCATGGCCTTTCCACACTTGGGCAATGGACCTCATTAGCCCCATTAACCTGCCTTCCCGCAGCCACATCTGGATCCTCGCTCCCACCGAACTCTACACCAAGTGGGCTAAAGCTATCCCCCATAAGCGCGCCACAGGACCCACAGTCTCTAACTTCATTTGTGAATACATCATTTGCCGCTTCGGGCTTCCTAAGGTTATTCTCTCGGATAACGAGACTCCCTTCGTCAACCACAATGTGGGGCAACTCCTGGCCTAAAACGACATCTTTCATCACAAGTCTACACCTTACTACCCAAAGGAAAATGGTCAAGCCGAAGCAACGAACAAAAATCTCAACAGAATCCTCGGTCGAACGCTGGAAGACCACCAAACCCAGTGGGCTCATGTCTTACCAATGGCGCTTTGGGCGTACCGAACCTTCGAGCGGCGCTCCACCCAAATGACACCCTTCTCTCTGGTTTACGGCGCCGAGGCCGTCCTCCCAGTCGAAATTACCATTCCATCAGCTTGAATTGCCCTTGCTAGCAGGATGCTCCATGACCAACAACCACCGCAGCTCGAGTCCCTGAACGAACATTCCGACAGAGCGTAGGCCAACCGCCGCACCTACCAACAACGCATCACGCGAGCCTATGACTCACTCGTACGACCACGACAGTTCCAGCAAGGAGATTTGATCCTGCAAGCTACCCCCCAAATCATGAGGGGAACCTCCACCACCAAATTTACACCAAAGTGGGAAAGCCCTTTTGAAATCCGAGAAGCTAACGCCAGTGAATACTATAGAATTATTAGACCCGGCTCCACCACAGCCCTGTCGCCCATCAATGCAAGTAGCTTAAAGTCTATTATCCGTGACACCTAGCTTTGACAATTTCGTTTCGCTTTTATCATTGTAATTATTAGGCGGTGTTGCGAGTTTAGCCTTCGCGCCGTAACAATAATGTTTTGTACATGTAACCAAGAAAGAATAGCAAGAATTTTTTTTTTTTACACCTCGATCACCAGCTTTTATTTCAAAATTGTAGTTTAAATTACATCATTATTACAACTTAGCTCTCTCGAGCTCGTTATAAAACAGCAAAAAGCCCTGCACTGTATCCTCAAATTCAGCAGGCCCCCACGCCAATGCTTCCTCAGGCAGATACAGGTCCCACTACGCCTAGCTCGGAGGGGAAGAAGCTTATACGCCCCAGATACACAACTCAAGGCCAGTCTCCTCCCCGAGCACACCGCGTCTCTCATTCCCGACACCCCTCATTCCAAATATCCTAGGAAGTACAGAGGCTTATGAGCTCCAGATGCCAAATAAACAGCTCCAGGCCCGCCTCCTCCCCGATCACACCGCCGGTGCTGCCCAATTCCCCACCCGGTTTCGACTGCAAGCATCCAGGGCCCAGCTACCCCCGCAAGCACTACTTAAGCCTGAATCATTGTTAAACCCAGGCGCAGCCCGCATGTAGTCTCCTCCGAAAATGCCGCGGTGGCTCCTCAGGCCGAGCCGCTCCCATCTGAGTGTCCCACGAGCCAGGTCTGTACACGCCATACTAGGAGGGAACCTTCGCCCCAGTAGTCTCTAGTCATTTAGGCACCCCCCGCTCCTGAGTTACCCAACATCCCCTTCGAGCACAGGGATCAAACAACACCGGAGAGGAGAAAGTTGAGGCCCCTCGTGATCTCACCCTCCCCCTCATATTGTAAACCTCAACACTGAAATTTTTTCTAGACCACCCACTCCCAGCGGGCGTTTCCCGAACACCCTCCACATTTCTGACTCTCATTGAGACCCGGTGGAGAGCCATTTCCCCCTCCTAACCTCTATTTATAGCCTGATGGACTCACACCCCAAGGCACACGTCACCGCACCTGCCTTTTTTTCAGAGATTCCTAACATCTCCTCTGTCAGAACAAGACCCCCGGGGGCCCCTCTGCTAGAACTGTCTAATCCAGAGCAGTCCCTTTCACCCATCGACTTTCCCCACAGTACTGGTCGCAACCAGACGCGAGATAGGCCATCAGCCCCCCTTCGACTCCGTTAAGGCGTGCCCACCATCAAGCCTCATGCCACAACCACCAAGCTTGACGTGCGTACCGGTGGAACCCACCATACCTCCAGTAAGCATCTGCCACATCTAGGGCCACAGCCCCCCAAGCTAGCACCAGCCCGCCAATAACGGCATGCTTGGTGGTGGTTATGCGTCTGCATGAGCACGGCAAACAGGCCTTTAGCACCCATCACACCCCAGTACCGGCCCACTCCTTATCAAGCCAGATACCACGACCATCGCATTGGACAGGCACAGCCGCGAAAGCAACCGTACCTCCCGCCACCACCTGCCACCTCCAGAGCCATTGCCCTTCGGCAAACAAAGGCACGTCAGTAGTGGTACCCTCGACATGGGTTATGCGTGCTTCATGAGCATTTATTTCTTTCCTATGCCACCCATCCCCACTTTAATGCCCACCTTTCAACTCCTCCCTGATCGACTCTCATGAGGAAAACCCCAATAGACACCACCCACCTATCCACCCTATTTATAACCGAAGTCAGCTCACACATCAAGACTTGACCTGACTCCTCCCGTCCTCTCAATATTCCTGACTCTCCCTTTTGTAGAGATGCCTGACTCCCCTCCCACCCTAGTCTTCTGCACAGCCAAGACTAGACAAGCCTTGACAAGACAATACCCTGCCACGACTAGTCTCCTGGCGTTACTTTCAACAAAAACAGAAAAAAAAAAAAAGAAGTGGGGCACACTGGAGATCTTTACCCAAAAACATAGAAACTTGCACTTTTATTGATCTTTCCTTACTAATTACAAAGGCCCGCCCAATTGGTGATGGCCAACCCTCAGAAAACAAAAACAAAAACAAAATAACTCTTTTTCTCACCCTCCATTTACAAGCTCCCGAAAAGGCTCATGCCCCCTAGCCCTTCCGCCAGTATCCCCCAATGGCGCTCCAGCATGGCCTTGTCACGTGCCACGGTTTCCCTGTCCCACTCCAGCCTCCCGAGCCACGCCTGCTGCCTCTGGATCTCGTCCTTTTGCTCTGATATGGCTTGATCCAGCTCCGCCAGGTGGCTCGCCAAACTTACCACCCTCCCACTAGCCACCGTCATCTCACTGGCGCGCTTCAGCCGTTCCTCCAGCCATGACATGTCAAATTTCATTTGCTCCATTTCCTCTACGCTAGCGCCCACTGCGCCCCAGTCCTCTGTGTCCAGGCTCGTCATGGGCTGGCTATCCAACTGCTTCAAAAACGAGCCAAACATCTCCATAACTCCATGCCTCATGAACGGGCCCCACTCATAATGGCGAGTGAAGGTCTCGGGAGCCTCCTCGAAAACCTTGTATAACCTGGGTAGGTAGGCCTCTTTGACTTTTGCAAAGAGCACAGCCGAATCAAGCATCATATCTTCCTCTTCAACAGTGCGGGCCGTAATCCTAACAACTCCGTTAATCTCCCTCACTACCCACCGCCCACCCGCACCGGAGGTCTCACCAATGTTGTTTGGGGCCTCAGGGGCTTCCCTCCTAGACTCAACCTCACCCTGCCCAACCTCCCCCTCCTCCTCACCGTCCCCAAAGGCAGTGGAACCTCTGAAGCTGCCCTCTGCCTCGTCCACCTTAGTGACCCTCAAGCTTCCAAACCCGGGCTTCAACACCCCTCGCCTCGACCCAGTGTTCGGGGTCTCCGTTACCGTCTCCCGTACAACCTGCGGGGGGGTTACATCCCCACCCCTCGGTTCGTCCACTAACGCACCCACAGGGGCTGGAGTCTCTTTATACCAGCCTAACCGCAACACGGGCGCAGGACCGGCGGCCTTAGCAGCTAGTTCATTCCTCACAGGCTCGAGCCCCACTCCCTCAACCCCGCGGCCGCCATGTTCATGCCCCACTGGCTCATCTCCACGCCCTTCGCCTGGCTCTCCCACCAAGTCTATCACTACGCAGGTGATGTTCACTCCATATTCGTCTACCGGCCCCGCGCGCGGTTCACCCCCCGAGGAGTTGGTAAGCTAGCTTCACTTTACTCCACAAGGGGGACCTTAGGCTCCGCGCTGGCAGCAGGTAATGACGGCATCCTGGGCGCCTCTTCCTCCTTATCCCTCAATGATATCAACCCTTCCGCTGATACGTTGCGCCCCGCAGATCTCTTACGGGTCTCTTGGGCCCCTGCCCCCCGGCCACTAGGGCCCGCGACAACTTTCGACCCTCGCTTTTCCCCCCTGCCGGCAAGTGCCTTTCTTAACTGTCTTATGCTTTTTCTGCCCCTGGCAGGAACGGTAAACAACCCCTCAGCTCCCAATCCGACACTTACAGCCTTCACGGCGCCAGCCTCGTCACTTAGTAAGTCCCCCAGATCCCCCAGCAAGTCTGTGGGAATGGGAAGCCCTTCGCCTTCCATCGGTTCATCCCTTCGCACAGCAGCGACTTCAGAGGCCTACAACATAACAAATAGCTTATCAGAACTTCATCATTCCCCACAACATTTTTGCCTTCAGTTCTGCCAGCTTACCCTCTGTCTCTTGTGCTGCGGGGGCAACTCCCCCGTGCGGCCACCCGTTTGCTCCCTCGGTCGCTCGTGCTGTGTGGCCACCTCTCCCGCGCAGCCACTCGTTTGCTCCCTCGGTCTCTTCTGCTGCAGGGCCAACTCTCCCACGTCGCCGCTCGTATGCTCCCGAATCACCACTCCCAAGGTCTGCGAAAGTAAACACTTAAAGTCATGGATAGACGACTCCAATAATAACATGGGGCTCTATGTAACACCAACCTACCTTGCGTTTCTATTCCACCGCGGACGCGGATGTTTCGGGGCCGTCGCTACTCACCAGCTTCACTGTTTTCGCGCCTACTGTGTACAACACCTTAAGGAGTATCACCACCCCGTCCACCACCTCCGGCGTGAACCGCTCGTCCCTGCGGTGGGGCTCCACTACTATAATCTTTAAGTGACGAGCCCGCTCGCTAAGATCTCCTCAATTGGCCAAGGTGCGAGCTTTACGCGGCATGCACAACCCACGTTCTTCCTGGACCACATCCTCTAGCACCGAGGCGGAAGGCTCCATAAGCGTATACTTAGTAAACACATCTAAATTTTTCTCCCAGTATGACTTCCAGGTGCACGTCCCCTGCCCGTCGCGGCCACGGCCACATACCTTCATCCCGTTGAAGGTCTTAATTCCAGCCTTCATATATCTACCGTCACGAAGCGCGCCATTGAATCGCGCGCTAAGTTGGGCGAGGCCACAAAATCCGAAGTGCCTTGATCGTACCCTAGCTGGCGCGTTACACGGTGCGGATTGTAAGATATGGTCTCAAAGGTCGCGGCAACCGTCAAGGACGGGAGGCTCCCGGGGACAGCCCAGAGCACGCTCTCCGCCATAGCCTTAGTAAAATCTTCATCCTCCCTCACCAGCACCTCCCAATCATCATCTTAGTACATGTCAAAGTCTACCACACCAGGCAAGGAATCCACATAAGGGTGCGGTTTAAACTCAGTCGGCTCGTCAATCACCTCCTTTAGACTACCGTGCGGCACTACAGCGGCCCACCTCAGCGCGCGACTGTATACGTCCTCATCTTCCCCCTCTCCAGCCTCGTCATTTTCAACCACGCGTGCAACTAGTGCTACACTTTCGAACCTCTCAAAGAAGAACATTTGAAGAAAGTTGGTGCACACATAGCTACACACATTATAGCGTCCCATCGACCTCACCGCGTTTGTCTTCATTTAGTCAAGGCGCGAGTAAATGGTCCCCAGAAACAAAGGCCCCAGGGCCAAACGCTTCCCACTCACTAGCGCGGCGGCTACCGGGTAGAGGGAGTAGTTGACCCCTCAGACAGAGGCCCCTCAAAGACGTGGCGCGATAGCCACGCGGTTATAAACGCGGCCAGATGAAACGGGCTGCGTAGCCCCACCCCCTTAACACTGCGCCAACGCTCCTCCTTAGTATAATCTCCTGACTTAGCTGCCTCTTTAGACAACCCCATCAAATCACGATACTAATAGATGGTCCACCCCTTGAAAGTATTCTTCAATGTTTTGCTCGGAGGAGCATTCGCAAACTCGTTCACGGCCCGTGTAGCCGCAGCTTGCCCTGTTTTCAAACCCTTTACTATTTTCCATTCTTGGGAAGATAGCTCGAAAGTGCAAGGGTCAGTATCCCCCACAATGGGAAGCTTCATCAACACGCTCACATCCTCCAAAGTCGGACCAATCTCCCCGCCAATCGTCACGAGCGTATGGGTCTCCACACTCCACCGAGACAATAACACGTCTAACCACGGCATACTTCGCTTCAGGTTCTGGCTGAAGGTGCTCATCACAGCCTCGTGGATACCAGCCCGCTGCAAAATCCCGACAAACTCGGCGTTGTCAAAGATCTCTTCGGTCCAGACTTTTAACCTTTCGCCAGACGCGCAATAGCTGTCCCACGCAGAAAAGGCATAGGGGCACTCCCCCCGATCCACCATAAAACGAATGCAAAACTTAGGCATAATAAACGTCTCATGCCTAGGCCGAGCCTCTTCGCGAGCAAAAAACAGGGGAGTGCTAGCCACGGGCGTCTCTGTGGCAAAATAGGGGAGCTTCGTCCACAACGCATCCTCACCCTTCAGATAAGGAGCTCGGCACCAGTACTCGGCACCTGGAACACCCCGGCCGCCCTTCTTCAAATTCTTTTTCTCGTTTGGCCCCAAGCCTCAGGGGACACCTGCCGCCGACGTAGAAGCTTGAGACATGTCCAACACCAACAAAAGATCAAGGCGCGACAAACTCACTAACAAGCACTCAGAAAACCTCTTCACACATAAGTTCAAAGGAACTTAAAAATCAATGTTTCAAAGTAAGGAATCACGAGCGCTCCAGACAAAGGCCAAACATTCGAAAGTGTGGAATCGAAATAAAGGACCCCTTTTATACCTCTCAACTGGCGCCTCAAAAACGAAGAGTCACCTGCAATGATGACCATCATCAATCGTCGCGCCCCCATAACCGTCAAACGGTCGCATCCATCGGCTCGTAACGGTTAGAAATCATAAATGGCTGCCGTCCGTATTAAATGCTAGAGATATGACATGTTGGACACGTGGAAGCTCAGGGTTGACCCTGACGGCCGGACATTTCGGCCATCACTTCCAACGTTCACACCGGTTCCCAGCTAAGGGGAGCTTGTGCCCAACCGCTACAAACAGCGGTTGCGTCTCGTCCCCTGTTACATGTCATGCACGCGCGCGCCCATTGGCCCAAATGGCCACACGTGTACAAGAGGGCTAATGTAGGTACCCAGTCTGCGGGCGCCACGTGGTACCTCAGTTGCCCGTCTAGCAATCCACGTGGGCCCCCTGGCCACCCAAAGTCAACTGCGGTCAAACCATGCCCGGGTAAATCCGCGCGAAGCCTTAGCCCCCGAGCCTCATTCAAGTGGCTCCTCTTAAGCCAGGCCCCCGCGCCTGCACGGCTCCGGTCAAAACGAGCGTCTGTGCATGACAGGCCCTACGCCTAGCACTACCTAAGGCCCAGCGCCTCACCATCTAACAAGCCCAGGCCCCTGTCTAACTTACTTTCGCTCGGGATCCCTCCTCATGAGCAGTGGAACGGAGGCTAGAACCAAAGGGATCGTTGAGCCGCGCGCTTCGTAAGCGCGGGGGGGACTAGTCCCGTCAATCGGCTAAGAAAGAGAGATCTACCCTCAGAGCCACTTACATACCATATCTTAAGCATTAAATGCTGACCCGATGCACATTTAATACAATAGACATGTGGCAAGCTGTGGCTAGACAAGTGCCTGACTCCGTGGCAGCGCGCATCCAATCGCCCGCCGCGCCCGCTGACAGGACTTCACCAAGTCATGATGGCGCAACTCAGGCCTGCCCAGTCACGGCGCGCCACATGTCCGCACAGTGCTAATCACTGCATACTATAAGTAGTCTCAACACATTTATGACAAAAACAACAGAACCTAATCACATTTATTGTACAAGTCACCACCGGCTCATGAATCTCTCTCTCTCTCTTATCTGCCCTCTCGATTCTCGCCTCTCCGTAGTTAGAAAACTCGAGCGAGTTAGCTTCAGTGACTGCCAAGACTCTCAGACGAGCCCTACATATGTCAACTTTACGCTGTACCGTCAAACATTACAAACAAAAAGTTAATACAAGAAGAAGGGTGGAAATCTGCAGTGGAAACAGATTGATCATTGAGTTTGACCAAAGTATTTGAAGGTTAGCTTGCTTGAAATTTCTATAACATAGGACAGGGGGTGGGGAATTGGGGAGAGAAACGAAAAACAATACCCAACCCAACAATTGGGCGACATCCTAACTCCCAAACAAGTATAAAAGAAAAAGAAATCGGGCAAATTTAGCCAACAGTTTTTCCCAAACCAGACAACATATAGACATAAACACGAGCAAATATACACGGAAAAGGTTTCAGTAACCAAACGGTCTGAGAAGAAGAAGGAAGTAGAAGATAACCAATTTTCATGGATTGACCAACTCCCGAAACAGAGATGAGTAATAAAGATTCTCAAGAGTCTAGTATTGATAGCTTCACTAAGGACTCAAGATGTCACCATAACTTCTCCACCAAAGAAAAACCCACACCCAAACTTGGCATCAATTAATCAATTTAGAACTTTACATCAAAAAGCTTCACAAGAAAGCAAAGAAAGTCGAAGAACAAAAGCCTTAAACAGAAGAACAGGAAAACGATCCGAGAGAGAGAGAGAGAGAGGACAACAACATAAGGATCACTGCTTCTGACATATCTGAGGGAGAGAGAGAGAGAGAGAGAGAGAGAGAGAGAGAAGTGCTTACCTGTTCGCCCATGAGGACAACAACATAAGGATCACTGCTTCTGACATCTCTGAGGGCAAGATTTATGCCTCTGCGGATGTGAATTCTGAGCAGACCCATCAGGTTTTCCATCGAAGACGCGTGTGGGATGTTGCTACACGAAGTTGATGAATGAAATACTGCAAATCTGAAATCAAGAAAACTCGAAAGGCTGGTCGATTTTGGGGACTTTTTGTGATTCTCGAGCTGAAGAAAGAAAGTGGTTTTGATTCTACTTGTGGATAATCTCTAATGGTGATGCATTTATACAACCCTTTCGGAGTTAATCAATTAACCAACTCAATTTGACAAGAATCACGCGCTGCTTTGGACTCATTCCCACCATCTGCGCCCACAGAAAAGTTGGGGGATTGACTCAACAAGACTAGGTATTCGGATAATCGGGTTACGGGTTTTCCTTCTTTATCTGTTACTTCGGCAATAGTTTCATTATGCTATAAATTAAACAGATAATGAAACTCAGTGTATAATAAAATTAATTTTTTTAAAATTATTAAATAATAATTAAATAATTATTTTTAAATTATTAAGATAGATCTTCTTAATCACTCAATAATTTATTTCTTTTATAGAATAAAATATAAAAACAAATAACTGAAATTTAAATAATTTACCTATACTCTTTGTTTTTTTTCTTTTTCTTTTTTTTTTCTTTTTCTTTTCTTTTCCTTTTTTTTTCTATTTTCTCTTTCTCTCTTCTCTTCTTTTTTATTTTTCTTTTTCTCTCGAGCTTCCTTTTATAGGCTAGGAGTGAAATTAGGCAGCTATGTGATATTTGTTAGATGTATCATTTAGTCATCCACCAACAAACGTTTTATAACATTTCTTTTTGGATAACAACCACAAGAAATCTCATAAAAACCTTAACGAAAGAAAAATAGATGTGTTAGAACTGTCTCATTAAAATCTTGTCAAGAAAAACCCTATGAGAAAAAAAACTGTTAGTAAAAGAAAAAAAATATAGTCTGCAACTCTCCCTCATTTATACATCTAACATGAAATTAAAGTTAATAATTTCAATTATTCAAAATTTTAAGACGATGCATACCAATATAGCTTCCTTTTATAGGTTGAGAGTGAAGTTAAATAGTCATGTAATACTTATTAAGTATATCGTTCGATCATCTACAACACATTTTATAACACATTCATTTAAAAAAATTATTGTCATGCTCTCTTATGTGATGTCAGATGGCATCTTTCATCACTTTTCTTGATGGGAGCATGGGGTTCAAATGCCCTTTGGCTTTGAAGGAAAATTGAATATAACTGAAAATTTTGAATGAATATTTTAAGTAAAATATCAAGTTCAAGAAGTAATACCAAATATTTAAGTTCATAGTTTTCTAAACACCAGAGTGATATCTTATCTTAATTAGAAAATTTAGGATTGGAGAAATTTATGGGGATACACCTCATTGCCTAGGCACACCAAAGAGTAAAAATAATGCCTTGCCATTACAAGGGAAAAAGAAATAAATTTTGTTCACTAAATGTAAGCCTTAATAGTTAATAGCAGTATACTAGGCTGCATACATAAGATACTGAAGAAAAAAAAAAAGAGTTAAATCACAAAAATCTTTAAATTCTTTGCTCAAATGCAAGAGTTCAATTAGTTGTCGTGTGAGTTATTATTTTGTGAATTTGTTTTCTAAAAATTGTGAATATTGCTTTTGGTAAACAGTTTCTAAAAATGTTAGTAAAAAGTTTTACGAGAACACTGCAAAATATAAGAAATAAAAAATATATATTTTCATGCAAAAGTAAACGCTACATAAATAAAATAAAATATTTTTAAAACTCATTATTTTTATTTCTCACAATATTAAAAATGAGAAATTTAAAAATGTACCAAAGAGAGGGTAGGCCATTGTCAGACATCAAAAGATGCCTTTCGTGGTCCGTTCGCAATGGATGGCCGGGGCCACCAAAAGGAATTCGTACCGGGTGGAGTTATTATATCGTGGGTCATGAAATGTTTTCCTGATTGAGAAGTGCTATTCACAGCGACAGCTGTGAGTCGTCACTCTCAATCAGATGTGCTACATCAAGCAACA